>VHKM01000700.1:600000-870817 GCA_007210695.1 Neogobius melanostomus | reverse complement strand
AAGAGAGAGATGTAATTGTTGCGTGTAATGAAGTTCACTGTGTATTTATATTTCAATAAATCAGTAATACATTACTTACTTCCAAGCATTATGCACAAACAAAAAATCAATAAGAATAAACTGCATATGCGCTTAATTGACTGCATAGCAAAAAACCTATAGATAAACAGAACTACAAAACATGGGGCAACGAAATTGTAGAGAATCTCTATTAAAGCTTCTCGTGCATTGGCAGAAGCAATATGAGGATGGCGACGTGCTATAGGGTTGGTGGAGACTGGGCAGGCGCTTCTCCAGATCGCCCTGACATTGTTCTATGCATCCGGGTAAACTCCTGGCAAAAGTAAGTTTCATTTACCAAACATGGTATTTGAAACAGGAGTCTAAGGGAACATAAACATGACTAATACGAACGTTCCATGTTCGTCCATAGTTTCTTGGGATTCTGCATCGGCGAGAGACAGAAGCAGTCATAGAGGCATTCAGAATCTCTGTCTTGGACATCATCCTAAAGACAATTCATATGACTGAGAAGAACAGTACAGTAGCGTAGATCAATAACCACTAGCCAAGACACGTAGACGTTTATTTGGTTACTAACCATTTACTCTAACAGTTATTTAGTATCAGCCTGTGTAAATGTAATGAATGTAATAATATAACAAAACAAGTACACTTACAATATAATATTCGAGTGTACTGAAGTGGCATTTCATCCTAAACCTATTAAATAATACAGATTCCAATTACATCTGTTTCTTTTAATATTCTAAAGAGACTCGCTGGTGATCGACACATACGTTCATTTCTCGTTGGTACCGTGCCCAATCTCTTTAACACGCCGTCCGGCACAGCTGTGTGTTGAAGGAATCAGAGAACTCACTGCGTTACAGATTACATTGTTTTTAACTTCAATTCAGATTTGTTCGGCCAATGAATAGACTTTGACACATAGGCAGTCAACCTGACAGAAGAGAGGATACCGTAATGCATTAAAAGGAATTATATTCAAGTTTCACAGTAGGCTAATTATGGATTTTTTTACCATGTACTTACTTCTCGGTAGATGATAATAGCAAGGATCCATCCGTTTTAGCATAGTTCCCATCTCATTTTGGACAACCTGGTGGACACAGCGACCCTTCATCTAAAAATCCACTGGTTAAGCCTGCCTGATGACAGAAATACATCTGTCGTAATTATTTATTTTGGGTGCTACACTAATGATACTCACGGTCTTAGTGGTTGAGGCCTCTCTCACGTTTCCCCAGCGCCCACTGATTCCCACTGATTGGTTCTTGTCTCAACATACGTGGTGCAATAACAGGTTAGATCATGCGGACATGTTCTGTCCGCATCAACTTGGGCTGTAGATCAGACGCCCATGACGAGGATGGCACCAATCACACTGTCCACAAGGGGACTGCACTTGCTCTCTCCCGTGGCATAAAAAAGTTTAGCTGATGCTGTCCAATTTTAAAACACAAAAATGCAAAGATACAGCCAAAATAAAAAATTAATAATATAATCAAAATAAATGATCACTAGACTGTCTAATAATTGTAAACCTTGTTTAACACAGACATTTTATTTAATGGGCGCTCCCACTTTTTGTGCCATTTTCGACCACTATTACTCTAAACACTCTCGAACACAAGGGCTTCTTTTCATTATTACAGCGTGGCCCTGTGCAACTCAGTATAGCAAGCTGGAAATCTTAAAATCGTGGTATGCTGTGCCTGTCCAGAAGGGATGTATTGTTTTGCTAAATTCCATAGCCGCACTGCCTGCCTCATTAAAATGTTGTATTCTTTTTTAAATACACATTTGCAAAGGAACTTTAATTGGTGTCTGTCACTGCTACATTTGGAAGGGGGTGTTGCAGAGATAACCTGTCAAAAAGACTTTAAGGCTTGGATAGGGGTATTTGAACCATTTCAGTTTTCGCAACGCCGCGTTGTTGACAGTTGTTCTTGTGTGGCACCTGCAAGGGAGGGTCAAAGCAGAATTTCATTTGTTCAGCAGCACATTATTAACCAGTTTTACAATTATTAACTCACTTTTCGGGTCCAATTGACAACCCTTGTTTACTTTGTCAGAACACCTTTAGGCTGAAAAAGACCATGAGATTGTCATAGAAAACGTCATGCTGTAAAAGGAAAGGGAGTGTTGACGCTTAGTGTCTCTTACCACAACCGGAGATGCTTCAAAACCCATCACCGTGCCGACGAGTCTTTAAACAGCGGCTTTGAACCTCAATTTTTATTCCCTTCTTTCATGGGAAATAATGATAAACGGCGACAGCGCGGGTCGCCGTGGAGGCCCCATTCACCTGTTGTGTGTATTCTGCCACGCTTCGATGCGAGCCTGTCACACTCTGGGGTTTTCAATAAGCTCAATGCGCAACCTGTGAAAGAACAGACAATTGTAGTAAAAAAAGGGGCATGTCAACACACATCATTTATTCAACTTAAGCTTACAGTGATGGTCTCCAATGTAATTGTGCAGAAATTGCCCTAACTCTATCTGCTCTCCACCACAAGCAGCAATAAGGCAGTCCTGAGATCGATGAAAAACGGTGTTCAACACAACAACATCCAATGGTTTTCCAACACAGATACCTAGAAGAAATATTAGAAATTAGCTTTTTTATTTGAATCAATAAAAAAGAGAACCATCACCATTATTACAAGAAGTCACTCATGGGTGTAGTTAGATATTTATTTTGTTAAATGTGTAACATAAACTACGGAGCCTGCCAGGGACCAATCACGAGAAAATGTATTATTGCGTTATTTCGGCAATGAGCTTTTGCTATAAAACGCAATAGTTTGCGATCGAAATGAATCAATTATTGCGAAATAACGAATCATATTGGGTAGCAGAACGAGAACGTCCGGTCTTCCACGATGCCTCTCCCAATAGACAATGTCCGCCAGGGAGGCGCCAGGAGGCATCCGAAACAGATGCCCGAGGCCACCTCAGCTGGCTCCTTTCGACGTGAAGGAGCAGTGGATCTATTCAAGCTCCTCTCAGGGTACTGAGGCTTCACACCAATCTCGAAGGGCTGCATCTCAGCCCACCCTACGAAGGAAACTCATTTTGGCCGGCCTGTATCCAACGATCTTGTCCTTTCGGTCATTACCGAGATTCATGACTCATAGTGAGGGTGGAATGTAGTTCGATTGGTAAATCGAGAGCTTTTGCCCCCCGACTCCAGCTCCCTCTCACCACAACAGTCCGATACAGCGACCACAATCATGCTGACCGCTCCGAATCCATTAACTCAATCTCACGCCCCCACCAATCCGGTTCCCTCACTCTCGTGAACATGACCAAGATACTTGAACTCCTCCCTTGAAGGCAAGGACTTCTCCACCGACCGAAGAGGGAAGCCACTTTTCCCGGTGGAGACCCATGGCCTTCAGATTGGGAGGTGCTGATCCTCATCCACCGCTTCATATCACACTCGGCTGGAAAACCAGCCCAGTGCAAGCCAACAGAAAAAACAATTGTCTGCAAACAGCAGAGATGAGATCCTGAGTTCCAAACCGGACACCCTCCCGGCCCCGGCTGTCCTAGAAATCCTGTCCATACAAGAATGAAAGAACCGGTGAAAAAGGTCAGCCTGCGGAGACCAACATTCACTGGGACAGGTTCTGACTTACTGCGGCAATGCGAACCAATCTCCTGCTGCAGTCATATCAGGGAATGGACAGGCCTAGCAAAGGGCCGACTATACTCCCGGAGCAACTCCCCACTTTCCTATTCTCCAGATCCTAAAATCATCGGTTTTTGACTGGTTGGCGAACTCCACAAACATCGAGCAACCGATGGAGGGTATAGAGCTGGTTCTGTTACACGACCCGGAACGAAAAACCGCATGTTTCCTCCTGAATCCAAGGTCGACTATCGGGGCCGCGATCTGCTTCTCTAGCACCAGGAGTAGACCTTACCGGGAGGCTGAGGATGTGATTCCTGCTGTAGGTGGAGCACACTCGGCCCATCCTTGCTTAAGAGAGGGACCACCACCCTGGTCTGCAATCCAGGGGCACTGTCCCACTGCCACGCAATGTTCAGGCAGCGTGTTAGACAAGACAGTCCGACAATCCGAGACTTAAGGTACCAGGACGATCTCATTCACCCGGAGCCTTGCCACCGAGGAGCTTCCTAAACCACTCAGGATTCAACTTGGAAATGGGTGAGTCCCCTCTCTGAGTCCCAGCCTCTGCTCCTCATCGGAAGAACGTGACGTTGGATAGAGGAGATCCTCCGAATTACCAGGGAAGGTTAATCGTATATGGTACATCGTCTCTGTTCATAAATAAACTCCTTCCACGCCAACAAAACCCCAGTCGACGGTCAGCACTCCCACCCAGCACGTAAACCAGTGTTGGTGAACACTGCTTCCCCCCCTGAGGCATACCGACTCTGGAGTCCTACAAGCTAACAAGCCAGGGTAAGGACTCCTCTCAGCTTGACAGCATCCCTTACTTCCTGCCGCCAAACCACCGGGTTCGGGGATTTGCCGCCGCGACAGCACAGAGACCTTACGCCACAACTAAAAAAGGCCCATCACACAATGGGGAGGGAGAACATGGTCCACTCGGAATCCATGTCTTCAAACCCCCTCTGGATCTGAAGCTTGTCCTGACGCGTGAATTGAAGACCCTACTGACAAGGGATCCATCAGACCGTTCCAACAGACCCCGTCACAAACGTTTAGGCCTGCCAGGTCGACTGGTTTCCTCCCCTGCCAGCGATCAGCTCACCGCCAGGTGGTGATCATTGACAGGTTCATCCCCCGTCACCCCGCAGGCCAGACCCAACGCTGGAGATCCGATGAAACAGACTACAGTAAGTCGATCCAATCGGACTCTGGGTCCTAGGGTGTCCTAGTACACGTGCACTTAATGGAACCCTTGTGCTCGGACATAATGGTGTTCGTTATGGACAAACCTGTAAGCTCGCACAGAAGTCCAATAACAGACACAGTCGGGTTAGATCGGGAGCCGTTCTACCCAATTACAACTGCCTAGGTCTTACTGTCGTTGCCCAGTGGAATTGAAGTCCCCAGTAAAAACAATAATGTCCCCAGTCGAGCACCATCTAGTACCTCCACAGGGACACCAGAGTCTCAGCCGATGTTGGCCCGAGTCCGAGACAATGTGAGAGGACCTGTCCGACCTAAGGCGTAGGAATCGCTACCCTCTTCGTTCACTGGGGTGAACTCCAACGACAGTCCTCGGGTCAACAATGGTGTATAACTATGTATTTCACTTACATTAATCTATGTCTGTTGGCCAGCACAATCTTAATTCTTTGTATTTTAAGCACCCATTTGAAATAAAGGTCAATTAATTCCCCACAATGGAGCATGAATGGGGGAATTTAATTGATCTATATCCGAACTGGATTTAAAATACAGAATTAGTGCGACCAACAAGACATGTAATTAATGCAAGTGAATAGACATAGTTATTAACGTATTAACCGTGGAAGCTGTACGAGTCTTGGAGGGTGTCCCACAGTCATGAGAGGCGAACTTGGAAGACAATTGTATGTTAAAGTTTTTCAAGATTAGCACAGCAAGGCCCTGACAGATCACGGAGAGTGAGTCACTCCCCTAACCGCTGTCTAATGACTGTGGAGGTGTCAGCCCCAGAATCCGCGTTTGTGCAGCCACATCCAGACCTCATAGCCTATCGTACAGATTCTGCAACACTGCAACTTTCAGTCAGTCCCTGCACAAAACTGCCGTGCATTTACAATGTACTAAATCCACCAACCTCGGTAAATTTTGTCGCTTGTCCCCAAATAGCTGCGTAAAAGGCGGTAATGTGGTCTTTATGATCTTTTCCCACTGCAGCAAGCGCTGAAGTGTCAGGCACCACACGCCCGGAAAAGCACCAGGTTCATGCCTGAAAGGCTTACACTGCGTTGGCTACACTTGAATTAAACGTTTGGCCCTGTCTGAGTACGAAAACGACCATCTCCCTGCGCACAGCTGCTGGATTATTGTGAACTCTTTTGGCTGCGGGATTAGTCGTCAAGTCTATACTAAAATGCGAATATTATGAATTCTTCAACTTGTCGTAAGAGTCACATAGCCAGATATCAGTTAGGTCCCTGAAGTCTCCTGGCTACTTCTGGACACAACGTTTGGATCCAATTCCCTCAGGATAATGCACACGTCTTCCTTTTTACGCGTAGACCATTTTCTCTGCACTTGGCGTACATCCACCAGTATCCCTGAAGCTGTCCAGAACCGTGCACAGAACTATATCATTCTGGTTATGAATTCAACCAGACCGCCAGGTCGGAGTATGCCTTACGCCTTGAGTGCCCCCTTTTCCATTTGAATACCATGTCTGCTGGCCAGCACTATCTTATTTTTTTGTATTATAAACCTAATTCGAAACAAAGGTCAATTAAATTCCCCTATTTATGCTCCATTGTGTGTAGAGGATGATAGCGCAGTCTATACGCCCTAGGCGGCCTCGTTCTGTACCCAAATCTGATTGCGTTATATTGCAAACTATTGCGTTATTCTTATAACTATTGCGTTTCATTGCAAAACTATTGTGTTTTATCGCAAAGCATCGCGAAATAACCACCGTAACCAACTGATTTCCTTTGGATACCGTACAGTAGTAGAAAAAAAAAAGAAAACCCTTACCAGTATTTTCTGAGAGACTGATGCCTGTGAACACCCAGGTTGTGATTGAGTCTTTTAGGGGAATGCCCGTGTCATACGTGTTGACAACACTGGAAAAAAAGGGGAAAATGATCATTGCGGCTCAGTAAATCTACAGTATGTTATTTCTTCTGCCCATCTACCAGTTAGGGTTCCCAGCACACGGAGGGATTTTGAAGGTAACCCACTGCCAACTTTCTGGAAATTTGGTTCTAGAAGTAATTTCACTGCTGTCCATGTAGCTGTTATCCTCCTCACCTACAGGAGATATTGGTGGTTGATTGATATATATGTATATATATATATTAAATATTCATTTCAGGGGTTGTTAGTATGAGAAATTCATGTATGATATATTTGTTTGGAAACATCAAAATGTTTACATCATTTCACCTCTGTTCAACTGGGAACAACAAAAGTTGCATGTGACCTTACTGCGGGCCAGAATGAGGTTGTTCTTCTTGAGTTCACTGCGCTGTTTGGCCAGTTCGTCACAGCAATAAAAGAAGGCATCCTCACAGGCCTTCCCGTCAGTGATGTACGTTCCTCTGTTCACAGGTGTACGAGAGAGGTGTGTTCTTCATGCCGTCCTTACAGCACTCACGCTCCAGTGGGTCCTTGTATCTACTTGCTGTAAGTGATGAGAAGAAATGACAAATAAACTATTGGGACTGAGATTATTAGGTGGAAATAACAACAGGATTTATACAGGCAGAAGTAAGTTTGTTTGTTTTTTTCTTCATTTAATGCCCAAATACTTTAATTAACGCAGAAGAAAATTGCCGCATATTTCAAGCCAAAACTGCAACTAAATATGTTTTAGACCATAATTTTGGTATTTTCCATGAACTTATTCAGTAAAAATTGCAATGTTAGAATTGTTCAGAAACTTTGATTTAATGCCAGTTTGAATCCAATTTAATGCTTTTTATTGACATTTAAGGCCTTGATTTTGGCACAGTTCATTCATGAGTTTGAATGCTTTATAATTCCACATTGAAAACCTAAATATTAGACATTAAGGTTAAGGTATACTTTATTAATCTCCGTAGGGAAATATATTCTCTGCATTTGACCCATCCTCAATGCCACTGGGCGACCTGTAGGAGCAGTGAGCTACCAGCATGGGCCGACGCTCGGGGATCCATCTCCATGAGCAATTAGCACTCACCCAGAGTGGTTATGGCATCAACAAAGTGCCCGCTCGTCTTTTCTGGCAGCTGCGGGCATTTCACCTCTGAATATAACAAAATACAACATGAGTGTAAGGTCCTTTGAGATATTATTATTACCAAATTGAGTATTGCCTTGTCTGTAGGGAGTCCCAGCCGCAGTATCAGTGTGAAACATGAGTCCTGCATCAAAGAAAACTCCCATGCTGTTTTCCCCTCCACCTGGTGTGCAACCAGTGTCTGCTTTCTCCACAATCTCCCACACCTACAGAGATAGAGAGACAGAGAAGAAACAAACACTGAAAATACATTATTTAACAGGACACAGCATTATGGTTTCACTTGTGTCTTTGAAATAATGCAAATGAGTGGAACGCAGAAGAAACAAATCAGCTCTAATTTCTGTGCATATGAAAGGGAGCAATAAACAGTTGCCCACTCTTTGCCCCAAACGCTTTGCAGTGGAGAGGAGTAAAATGCTTCAATGATCGAAACAATGTCAATGATGCTGCTGTCTGAGGGCA
Organism: Neogobius melanostomus; assembly: GCA_007210695.1. Lineage (NCBI taxonomy): Eukaryota > Metazoa > Chordata > Actinopteri > Gobiiformes > Gobiidae > Neogobius > Neogobius melanostomus. Next base: position 862,424 of record VHKM01000700.1, on the reverse strand, counting down.
AGTAATTTGCACAAAGAACAAGACCGACTGAGTATGCTGGATTACTCAAACATGTAAGAATGAAACAATGCTATGTTTTGCACGAGGAAACTATCAACTAACATTATTTGGTTTCACTGAATTTTATACTGATGGCTCAAAAGTTTATCTTTTCATGTGCAGCACTTTGGAAACTCTTGATTACCTTATGTACTATACAGTAGCAGTGGTTCTCAAAAACACACCATATCGAACCTCATACAGTATTTAAGATTAGCACTAGCCCTAGACCAACATCAGGACTAAACCAGTTCTACTACGAAAGGTCTAAAACAGATGTGGCCAATTAATGTCTATAAGGGGCCACATGAGAAGCCAGAATTGAGTCAGAGAGCCACACCAACAATACCTCACACTTATTCTGCTAAACTTTATCCTTGTGTACTTTGCATTAAATTGTGCATTTTGAATAGCTGATACTGTTATTTGGTAGGACTATCATTTTCTGTAAGTATTTAGCCAAATCAAGCGAAGGACTCAGGACAAAAAAGTCCTTAAATGTGTTCATTTCATTCATCAGAAATTTCTGAATGAACTAAGTGCCAAATAAAAACAATGCGGACTTTGCTGCAATGATGGAACGCTATATTCATACCCTCTGTGGTATTTTTTTTCTTAAGTCACATTTAATGGAGAAAAACTTGCCTTTTTCTGGGTGAGGAGGTTCTTTTTGTCAAGACATAAACACCTTTGTCCACTGCCACCAGTCCCACAGTGGCCCCTGGGTCTCCAGTGACACTCAGATGAAATGTCCTCCGCGGCTCATACGATGGAAATGGGTTTTTGGGTTCAAGCTTCAGCTAAAAACAAAAGATAATGGGATAATGAGGGTGTCAGTTTGAAGAGGAGTTTACTTAGGGCTACATGGGGAAATCAGTAAACTGTTAAGGGACACTAGGCATCAGGGACCCCATCTCTAGAGCTCAGGTCTGACCAGAAATGTATCCTATTATTATGCATGTTTAGGAAAACCTACCCAGACGTGTAGAGTTTATGCTTTGGAGCCCCAGGTGAATATGGGAATGAGGACCCTTTACTTTACAATACAAACTAAGACTGCTCTAATACCAAGGCAGGTTTGTTGTTTACAGACTGAAAAAAAAAAGGTTGTGAACCACTACCTACAATAATTGAATAAGCCCTTTGTGATATGTAAGTTTTGAACACCAGTAACTGCCTGGTGGGATGTACTGTATCTTTACCGTGCCCATGCAGGAGTCGTCAACATCCACCCAAACAGAGTCGGAACACCACCTCAGACTCAGTCGGATGGTAGTACACAATGAGTCGAAAAGATGGCAGCATTTTTTGGTAACATGGATATTTAAAGCAACCGTCACTTGACCCTCTGAAAGTTGTCTCCCAAAATCTACCAGTTGACCCCGGCTCAGGACCTACACACAAACATAAGGTAATTTACCAAAGAGTTTCCTCATGAATATTGGATATTTGAAGCACAGAGGCAGCGTCACTCACCAGGTATGTAATTTCAAATCGGCTGGATTGGCTGTTCAGGTTTAGGTGGACCTTAAGATCAGATCCTAATTTTGCATCTGTTGTCATCACATCTACAACAGAGAGAGAACTGGAGAACTTAAAAAGACACATAACAATAAGGCATCTTCTGAGCACCAGACAATACTTATATCCCATCACTACACATGCAAAAGAGAACAAAAACTGACAAACAACAACCAGAGACCACATTGATACTTCCAGATCAACATTGTAAATAAATCAAATACAGGTTAATATACTTAATCTTCTTTTTTATATGGCCAGTGCAAACTGATCTCTGCTTTCAGGGCTTCTGCTCCAAGCTTCAGTAGTTCTGAAGAGCTTACCCAGCTGAAGGACATTCTGTCTCCCAGCAATCATCATCTCACTCACAGTTAATACATTCTTAATCGTACCTGTGTAACTGTGGCGTCATCTTTGATCGTGAAATCAAATACTTAGTTGCTCGTATATATTCTGTTGTTCTCTCTGACTCCAGAGGCCATAACGACAACAGTGGTGTTTTGTGGCCTTTTGTAGAAGCTACACTGCGGTAATAATAATAATAATATACATTTTATTTGTTGGCGCCTTTCTTAACACCCAAGGTCACCTTACAATTAAAAGAGGGTAATAACAATAGTACATTAAAGGTAATTCAAATTTAGCAAGAGTAGGCAGCTCTGAACAGGTGCGTTTTAATATGGACTTAAAAAGATCAATAGAGTCCAGTGAACGGATGTGCAGTGGGAGTGAGTTCAAGAGCCTGGGTGCTGAGCGGCTGAAGGCCCGAGCACCCATGGTGGTCAGTTTAAAGGACGGAGTGGACAACGGGGCGGCAGATGAGGAACGGAGTGAGTGTGCTGGGATGTAAGGCTGAATCAGATCGCCGAAGTATGTGGGAGCCAGGTTATGGAGAGTTTTGAAGGTTAGCAGGAGGAGTTTGTACTCTATTTGCTGCTTGACCGGTAGCCAGTGGAGTTGTTGCAGAACTGGCGTTATGTGATCTGAAGAACGGTGCGGGTGATGATTCTGGTACTCACTAATGTGGACGTAGTTCTGGCTTTTTGACTGATGAGCTTAGCCACCATTGACTTTGAGGTCTGTCTTTCTGTGGGCAACGTGGCATCATTGGTCCTTGCCTTCAGTCAGATACAAATGAAAATGTCAAAGCTGGAAATGCTTAAACCGAAATGATTCTTTTGCTTTTACATCTTGTAACTCACAGTAATAGTCAGGCTTGAATCAGTGGCCCTGGTGTTGACCGTCAAACTGGCCCTACCATTGGCTTGAGTGGTGCTTTGGATGTTTTGATCGTGGTCCACCACAATGGGGACGCCCTCTGCAGGAGTCCCATCAGGGTTTGTAACAGTAACCTGCACAAAGCTCAAAGTTAAACATTTGCCTGGGATTATAAAAGTGCATTTTAAAGCATTTTTATGGATGTTTACATACCGTGACATCAAATGACATTCCTGCTTTGAAATATTTCGGTGTTTTATCAAAGCTGATGAAGTAAGGAGATGTAACAATTTGCATATTTCTTAACTCTCCCTCAACCATTTCACTTCCTGTAAAAATATTATTAATATAATGAATACACATACACGTACAGTCAGTGCTAAAGAACACAATAGGATTTTATTTTTTACTTGGACTTACCACTTTCTGTGTACACTGTCGCTGTCACAAAGAGAGATCCTCCGACCAGATCTTCGATATTCGGGTAAGTCGTGAGGATGTGATCTTCAGCAGTGTGGCTTGACCATTACCACCAACAATCTAAACAGTAACACCGGTTTGGTTTGAACATTACTGTTGCACATCATGTAAGTCCAAATATGTGGTGCTGACAGACAGTTTGTAGTGTGTGGGTTATATAGGGTGCAGTCGTGTGACAGAACCCTATTTAGTTTAAAGGGACTATACGGAGTTTAAAAATGTTAATATTATGTATTTTCCTCCCCCCCCCCCCCCACATGTTCCAGCCATGTCCTAATGTGTGTAGAATGATCCCAGACCTATTCACCACAACTGCCTCTAAAATCCTGCACTGTCACTCAAAAGTTGTTAATTTGGGTTGAAGTGCCGTCATGCACGAGCTTAATGTAGAACCTGTAGTTACATGTTAGACCAGAGGGGGAAGTAGTGAGTATAAAAAATGACCAACTTGGCAAATATTATGGCAAGTTTGAGAACCAGATCACAGCCAATAATAAGGTCACATTTTTGTGGAATTGCAGCTTGATTATTTCTTTAAAAAATGGTCGATCGCCCATAGAGTTACACAAACACCAGCCCATCATATAAATTTAAGACATGGGCGGCACGGTAGCACAGCGGTTAGAGCTCGTGCTCACAGCTAGAAGGTCCCGGGTTCGATTCCCACCTGGACGGGGCCTTTCTGTGTGGAGTTTGCATGTTCTCCCCGTGTGTGCGTAGGTTTCCTCCAGGTACTCCGGTTTCCCCTACCACTAAAAACATGTACAATAGGCCAGGATGAATGAGAGTGTGTTTGAGAGTGCGCATGGGGGATGACGGACGCAAATTAGCCCAAGGCTACAATCCGGTGTGGCTTGTTTACATGCATGAGACCCATGTATGTTCATTAACATGCACTGTCCCGACCAAATAAACCAATTTAAAAAAAAGAACCTCAGCAGGATATCCTTTTTGCACCCATGCAACTGTCTCTCTCAAGCAAAACTAGGCAGTTTGAGCGTTCACAAGCCACTGTCTGAACGTGTTGCATGTGGTCATCTTCATGCACAGCCCAGTCAGACAATCAAGTGGAGTAAAGTAATAGGTACTTACTGGGATTCTTTGCAGTGATGCCGGAAAGACCTTTCTGAGGTTATCTTTCATGACCCCAAACACAACGTAGGCCATGCCATCCACTTCTTTTCCAAACAAATATCTGAAACCATAAAAGGGTTTAGCTCTATAGCAGTTATTACCATTACATCAAGATAATATGCTTAAAATATGAGTTACTGACGTTGCTTTGACTATAATATTAAAGGACGTGGTGTTGTAATAGTAGAAAGAACTATCAGCTGTCAGCTTCACCTCATAACTAGGCAGCACTGAAAATGCATCAGAAAACCTTTTTATTATTTGTTTTGTTGTTAAGAAAACAAACAGCAGTACATATTCACATGGTGAGTTTTGTCAAATGTGACACTTCAGAAGCAATCTTTAGCTCACAAACAGGAGCCAAGGCATAAAAATACAAGCTTTAATTAAAGCCGCAAGCGGCATTGAACGGCCCTCGCGGGCCGTGCCTCCTTTAGCCACGCCTGTGTAACCCTACCGAGGGTGCTAACGTGCCTCCTACATTTTATTGCCCTGATGTGCCATAAATCTTAGTCAGTAAACATCAAAACTACATTTTTAGCCTCTCCATGTGAATAATGGCTCCAACCTGCAGAGGGCGCTAGCGCGCCCCAAATCTTTTTTAGTTCACAAGCAGCATCGGATGGCCCTGACGGGCCGTACTTCCATGACCACTGTCCACAAGCTCCTTACAGAGGGCGCTAACGTGCTGTAAGTGTGTATAATGTGAGATTTATGTGTCAGTCCCATTAGGATAACATGGGGGCCTCGGTCGTCTCCATGGCAACACCATACAAAATACGGTATGGGTCCCATTGGCTTTTTTGACCGGGATGCCATCAACTATTTTTGTGCCGAATTTTATCCATTTCTGAGAAACTAATTTTTTCCAATAATGCATGGAATTTAATCGGAGTTTGTTTGTGCGAATGGGAGCAATTTGTAGTTTACGATAAGTCGCAAAATTCTTCGTAAAGATTGCGGCTTCGCCGCACACAAACCGTAAAACTTAGCCAAAAAATGTTGATAACTTTTGATGCCCCACATCTCAAGATGAGCTGGAGCGATTTGGAGCTCATTTGGTGAAACGCCCTAGGAGGAGTTCGTTAAAATGCGACGTCAGCGAAAACGCTGACTCAGCATTTTCCCACCTTCCTGTCAAAATGGCGGACTTCCAGTTTGTCTGGGGGCGTGACCACAATAATATTTTTTGTTTGTCGTCACATGACAAATGTCTGTACCGAATCTCGTCGCTCTATGACAAGTAATATATTTTCACTTTTGTCATCCACTTCTGTATGACAGTTGGCCTATCGCGCCATTTTTTATTTCCCCAATACGAAACACACATTTAAATTAATTTTCACCGGACTGAATTTTGGGCAAAGTTTGGTGAGTTTTCGACTATGTTCAAGGGGTCAAATTCCTGCTCAAAGAGCAGAAGAAAGAAAGAAAGAAAGAAAGAAAGAAAGAAAGAAAGAAAGAAAGAAAGAAAGAAAGAAAGAAAGAAAGAAAATATATATATATTTCTTGGAAAAACAATATCGTCGCTTTCGCGACGACAACATATTATACATTTTTGGAAGCTCTTAGCGACCCGCACGCAGCCGTGGGGCTCGGAGGTGGATGACTGCCCAAAGATGTGGGCAGTCACTGTTTTACACGGTGAGTTTACGTTTGACATGGGGACAGCGCTTTGCGCACTGCGTTGCGTTTACCCATTAATTTTCCTGCAATAACAAGTATAAAGGGCCCACACCAAAGGTGTGGGCAGTCACTGTTTAAGACGGTGAGGTAACGTTTGACTGGGGGACAGCGCTTCGCGCTAGCCTGGCTAACGCCAGACTAAAATCACAAGTGATATTTAGTCTGGGGACCACCAGTTCATTTTCTCGTAGGAGAGGTGTGGTTTACGATTGTTCATAGCCGTTTATTGGGCGCTACGAATGTCTCTCATGCGTCTGCACGTAGCCATAGCCAATCGTATCATGGCATCAGATGACGTATGACGTACCTGCTGTAAACTTTTGAGCTAAACTATTTAGAACACGTTCTAAAGCTTGATCGAAAGATGGCATCGCATCTGCTGCTGTCATGTTGGATCCGTAAATATGTTTTTATTTTTTTTATCCCTAAACAAACTACAAGCTTCCGTATATCAAATAGCGCGTCATCGTCTTACCGTCCCTCCTCGTTCTGTGATTGGTGCCCAAATCCATGGAAAAATGTCGGCCATGGTCCCCAGGCTGTTGTGAAGTTCGAAAAGATTCGAGCGCACACAGCAGTCTGGCGTTAGCCAGGCTAGCTTTGCGCTGTTTTCGTGCGCTCCGCGCACCTAGGTACAGGTGCTCGGGCCTAATAATGACCATCTCCAACACTGGCTTTTTGAGTTGAGGGAAACTTACCATATTTTTTTACTTCAAACTCCGCAGAGAAGGACTGCTGTGGGTTGCTTTGAAATCGTGATACGATTTTCCACTGGCCAACACTGGACAAACATGGATGGATTAGAAAAAGAGTAGATTCCAAAAAGTATACGCAAAACTAACCTGAAAATTTCACCAAGCTGGTACGTTCCAGAGTGCATTCCTGATTTGAGTGAGACAGTGTCCAGCGGGATGACAATGCCGTCAGGGGTCTGCAAGTGACCGGCAAACGTTCACAGTTAACAGAAAGTTTGCAGTGGTTCTCAAACTTGTGGCACAACCGACCACTTAAAACAATATTTGACCTTTCAATTACAACCAGACCAAAAGACCAAGATCAAAATCAAATCAGGACTAAACCTCAACAACATTGTAAGTAACCATGTCTACACCAGAAAGTTTTTTTTTTTTAATTAAATGGGCAAATAAAAATTAAATGAAATTGTCTTTAATTAAAATTACGTCAGGGACTTTTTCAGATTAATTAATTACATAAAGGTTTAGTGCAATTAAAAATATTGATTGAAATGAATCACAGTGTACTTTAGCGGCGCAGATACTTTTTCAGTTTACTTTTTCCTGCAAGACTTTGCTTGGAGACGAACACCGCGTGAATCCAAAAACAATTTTATTTATTGACACAGTTAAGCCACATACTGTAAACTTGTTTAAAAAGGTCATTCTCCAAAATAAATGAAACTGCTATTGTCTTTGAAGTGTTTGAAATGACCACACAGGCCTGACAAATGTAGGGAAAAACAAAGAAGTATCTAAAATATACCTCTGAAAAATAAATACAACCCCTAAATAAATTACGCTTAAATGCGATTTAATTTCAATTAATTAATCAATTAATTACAAAGGCCATAATTCGATTAAAAGTTTTAATCAAGGATAATGGAATAAACATCACTGCATCTCTATGGACTAAGGCACAAAACAACGTTCACTCATCTTCAGTCTGTGCTCGTCATGGACTGCTCCAATTCAAAGTTCTACACAGGCTACATCTGTCCAAAGTACGGCTCTCCAAAATGTTCCATGGGGTGAACACAGCTTGTGACCGGTGCGGCCAGGAAACAGGCTTCACTAGCTCACACTTTTTGGATCTGTCCTAAGCAGAAAATGTTTCAGTGCTGTCGAGAAGACTGATATTACTAAATTGGAATAAATAAAATCCTTCAACCCATAATAATTTGCTGCACGATGTAATGAAGCACATTCAATTGGAAAAAAAATAATTTGAATTAAAGGGACGGTAGATATTGTTCCTTCAATTTGGGATCTGTTTCTGGTGTACTTAAATGAGTCAGAATGAGAAACGGATAAATGGCTTGACCCCCCGACCCCCCACCTCCCCATCTCTCCCTTTAATTTATTTTACTTTATATTATACAATTTATTTTATTTACTTTTTTAGTTGCTGTTATTGTTGTTTTTTGTTGTTATAAAATAAAAACACATGTAATCGAGTACCACAAATAATTGAAATGATTAAACTCTAAAAATGAATGATCTGGAGAACCACCCAAAGACGCTAAAGTTCCTCCTGTGGTACTTACCACTGTTGACATGAGTTGAGTATTAACAGGGTAATAGCATAGAAATAGCATGGTAAATAAGAAAACATATGGATTTATCTATTTAACTAACTATCATTACACTGGGTTCCTGTTATGATTAGTAATATTATCATAAACACCATCTCATTACACCTTTAGATACCATGCTAGTTTAATCCTATTACCATATTACTGTGCTCTGAGAGAAGGTGAACTGGGTAATCTCTATAGTAACACGTATTGAACTGCACATACCACAATCTCCATTTCGATAGAGGCAGGGTTTCCCGTTGCCTCATCCCACCTGATCGGCTTCATCCCCGGCGTCAGAGCAAAAATCCTAAAATTAACTGAGACAGAAAAGCATGTTTAAGATGTTTGCATTTCATGACAAAAATGCTACACAAAATAAATTCAGTAAGTTTTCTGACGTCTTAAAATGTATATTCTATCATATTTCGGTCTGAAACAAACATCAGATAAAGGTCTTTTCTGTTGAGGGAAAGCAAAAGATTGCTTACGACAGTAAATACATAAAACTAGAAATTTAAAAAACAGCTGCTTGTCCAATATCTGAGAGGATGGCGGTTCAAAGAGCATCACAACTAAAGGCCATTATTATTAATACTAGGGCTGCATAATGCATCGGCAAATTATCACTATCACAAAATTCAGTGATGCAATTTCCATGTCGCCAAAAGCCACAGTAAATCGCACACTGACTGACTGTGATTGACAGATTTTTGCAACATCGGACAAAACAAAAACACGCAACTTTACAATGTGCAAAAGTACTGATGCCTTTTTACGCTTGGTTGTTTTTAGTTGATCGTCATAGTCACTTAGTGGGTCTGAGAAGTCGTCCAATTCGTTAAGACTGTCCCAAGCTTTTAGTTTTGATTTTCCGCATTTGGTTCCATTTTACTCTTGTTTTGTTCTTGCTTAAAGGAACAGGCCACCATTTTTCCATACTGAGATATGTTCTTACCTGAGGTTAGACAAGTTGATACGCACCTGTCTGGTCTTTGTGCCCGTGGAAGAATGTGGTAACTTCCAACTTCACCCCCGTTTGGAGCTATAGGAATATGCTGGGAGAGGCCAAATGCTAACAACATCTTTGGTCTTTTGTGTGACTGAGGGCACACTCAAAGACCAGACAGGTATGTGTCAACTCATCTAAGCTCAGGTAAGAACATATCTCAGTATGGAAGAATGGTGGCCTGTTCCTGGTGGTATTTAGATTAAGTATTTAGTCTTGCTTTGACACAGTTTGATTGGAAGTGATCAGTTATCAAATATTGTTTCTTTGTTTTTCATTCCATCCCGTCTTATAACATAAAAATAAATCAAATGGCTTGAATACTGATAACCTTTTAAATGCCACAATTACCTATATTGTCAGGGGTGTAAAGGGTCTTATCCGTTTGGATGAAAAGGTATCCCGACTGAAACGAGACTAAGACCACCTTTTCCAAGGTGTATCCTGGGAACGCCGCCAGCAGGTACACATACTGTTTCACTGTGTGATTCTTGTCAAAACTACCAGGGGGGATCTGTCATTGGCAATACATTCAATACATTAAAAGCTATCCAGAAATAGTTTTACATTATGAAATTATGATGAGTGAAACTTTACCACAAGTTCTCCAAGCGCTTGGTACTTGTTGGCTGCATTTAGCTCCACAGTTGTATGCTTCAATTCAGTGTTCTTTGTTGGAAAGTTCCAGGCGGAGATTTTGACATTCATCGCTGCCTGTCCATCACAGTCTTGACACTCCACAAAGATGTTCTCTGTTGTTCCCACACGCAACAGGTTGGGAGCAGACATCACTTTTCTGTTGAAAATAGGACAAAAGCAATACATTCATCCAATGTTGAATGGACAACATTGTTGTAATCTGTTCCTACTATTCATAGTTTAGTGTTTTTAAAACCCTGAGGTGGCTTTTCTTTATAATTACACATTATCGTTTTGTTGTAACAATTATATCTTGAGTAAAAATTCAAGAGTAACATTTTTGGTCTGACTAATGTTTGCAAATTATTTCGACAAACCTCCCCTGATTTATCTACAAATCAGACTCAATCAGGGCCAAAATCCATAATACTTGGAACTGTGACACAATCTGGATGTGGCTGTAGATCATGCAAAGTGTAAATTAAACTGTAAATTACTTTTTTCCCTCTTTTTTTAATGTTAAGTGACAACCACAATATTTAAATAAATTTTCCAACTACACCCGTCACCTAGGACCTGTTTGCCATGGGAGACCCTACCAGGGGCACCAAGCCCCTGACAACAGAGCTCCCAGGATCATTGGGGCGCTCAAACCTCTGCACCATGTTAAGGTGGCAGTTCCAGGAGGGTATATTTATTTTAAAAAATGATTTTAAATTATTATGATTTTACGCAATTCTTCATTTAAAATGCATTTATTTTATGACTTGTCATTCTATGCAGTAGACCAGTGGTTCTCAAATGCTCCACACCTTTTTCTCACAGTACCATCTCATAAAATATTAGACCTTCCAAGTACCACCAGATCAAGATCAAATCCGGACTGTTGGAGCCATTTATGCCTTGATCCATGTTTTAGCCTGTGTGTATCCTGTTACCTGATTACCTGCCTTATAAAAGGCAGAGTCAAATGCACACAGGTGTTGCAGTGTGGAGATAAACAGTCTTTCAACTGTGTCTATTGTCGCTGAGGAGCTGTGTATTGTGGATGGCTGAAGGTGATGCCAATAAAGCTTTTGGGAAAACAGTATTTTTCTGCACTCTTTGTTGCAAGACATGCGTCCCAGACGCCTTGAAACACTGCAATCAGAGCGGACATTACACAGGGCAATTTGGCCACTACACAAACTAAATTGGATCTGAAAAGGGTCTAACATGTCCCTAAACTGGACTAAATTACATCTAAACTGAGTGTAAACCATGTCTAAATCAGAAAAAACTAACTAACTTCAAACAGATTCCTGAAGCTCAAATGAAATTTGGCCTAAATTTTAATGTATTGCCTTAAATGCAGATGATCCTAAGTACGACCTGAAGAAGCCCAAATACCACAGCTTGAGACCCACTGGTAGGTCATCTATTGAAAATTGAAATTTTTAAGTCAATTATTGGTAAGGTTATAAGGATCCCTCTTGCTGTGCTGCCATTAAGATACCCAAAATAAGAAAGTTATAGCCTACACTTGCATTGGCCAATATGTTCAGTATATTTCCAGCTAAAACTGAGATGCCAATAAGTAATACTTTAATAATGTGGACTTACAATGGGGCGGCATCAGTGACAGAAGAGATCCAGGCCAAGCCCAGAGAGGCCAGGAGCCACAGCAGAGTCCTCTTCATCTTTCAGCGCTGTGCAGTGCAGGGTCCACTCGGGATGGGCTTTTTATCTGTGTCCCATGTGTAAACACCGACAGGAATACACAGCATTTCCCGACAGCAGTTGAGAAATGTCCCCCAAAAAAATCAATACACAAACACAGAAAATCAATGAGGGTTATTTGGGATTAAAAAACTAGGATGAAACCCCCCAAAAAAGACAACAACCAAAGAGTGACGAAAACACACAAAAAAGCAACAAAAACTACTAAAACAAGACAAAAAAAATAGCCAAAAGAGAGATGAAAACATGACAAAGACACTCACGCAACTAAAAAATGCGACGATGTGATAATTTACACTATAAACTAAAATTTAGTCAAAGGAAAAAAGGAAAAGAACAAAAAAGGACAGGATCGTGATAGGCTATTGAAAGTAGGCTGTGGCAGAAAATGGGCTTTTCCTGGCAGCCAGATCTGTAAAATGACCTTTGTATGTAATAATTAAGCCCAAACCCACAAGTAACTGAGTTGGCTCACAGTTCTTTTTTACAGTGTACTTACATACAATATTTTATCCTAACTCTATAATAATTTGGATCACTGGAATACCTTTAAAATAGCACTAAACACTAATGGACTTAAGCGAATGACTTAGAAGTAAATTAACACCAAACACAAGGCACAGTAGAAAAAAGTATGTACAATTTAATAAGCAAAATAATAAATAAAAAGTAGCAGGTATTAGTTTCAAGTATAATAAATAGCACCCATGTTCTCCCGGTAGGCAAATTGCAAGGGGTCCATTGTCTGCTGCAATTGTTGCCACAGGAGGAGCCGTTCAACAGTTGTTTCATGACAACAGACGTCAGAGCCACGGGTCTACTGTCTTTGACCCCGGACGGCCTCCCCACCTTAGACACTGGCACAATGCAGGATGTCTTTCACTGACTCGGCACCTGCCCCGTTTGGAGACTCCAGTTACAATTACTGGCTAATAAATAGGCCCTAAAGCCGGCAAGATACACCCTACGTTGCAGGCCTGTATCAATGCTCGTTAACATGGAGACCCCAAAACAAAGCGGGTCACTTCACCTAGCTGGCTCCTTCATTTTATTTATATTGTACATGCTTCCATTAGGTAACATCATAGACTGTTAAAAAGACATCCTAAATCACAATATACATTTTCACTGTTACACGGACGAATGAAACTAGGTCAGATGGATAAATTGGATAGGCTTAGTTCCTGCGTATAAGCCATTAAGACCTGGATGACTGTAAATTACCTCCTTCTTAATCCTGATAAAACCGAGGTTAATTATATTAGGTCCTCAAAAACTGCAATCTTGGCCCATCTGCTCTGGGACTCCGATCGGCCCTGGGTCTCTATAGCCTGTCCGTCCATGGGAGTGGATATCTCCTTTTCTCCCCTGGGTTTTTTAGTTTTTTCTTGCCGTACTGGAGAGTCTAAGGACAGGGAACACCAGCGCAGCTCGTCGCCACCTACTGCTGACCCGGCGGTAGAGTGGACCATCCCTCAGAGCGAGATAGGTTCACCGCTTCCATCCTTAACCTCTGTTATGCTAACGCTGCACAGGTCGTAGCGTTAGCAAACAATATGGCCTTGCTCACCACCTCTCTGGACAAACTGAGCCGCGGCCGTGACCAGCTTTCTTATGATGAGATTGAGGAAGCTGAAACCACCATGGCGACCTTCGCTTGTATGTCGCAAGCCCTTGCCCTCGACGGTGGTCGGACCATGTGCGCTGCACAGCTCGGCTGCCGCCATCTTTGGCTGGGTTTGTCCACACTGAAGGAGGCTGACAAACCCAGTCTTCTGAGCCTGCCACTCGATCAGTCCTCCCTCTTCGGACCTGGCATCCAGGCTATGGTAGACCGTCTGCAGACCGCCGCCAAAGCCTCAGCTCAACTGGCCTGGCATTTCCGCCCTTAGCGTGACCAGGGCTCCTCCTCACGATGGCCCTTGGAACGAGGTAGACGAGGCAGATCTCCTCCTCGTCATGGCCCCACGTCCTCTTCACGTGCAGCTCCTTGACCCCCCAGGGTCCTGATCGTCAGTGCAGCGATGATCCCAGCCCGAGACGTGACCGCTGTCATGCTCCGGGGTTCCAGGGGAGGAAGAAGGGGGGTTCAAAAATATTAATAAAGGCCGCTCGGCCTGTTACTTCACTACTTGAAGTACTTGGATGGGAGACCGTTTGGTAACACCAGGAAGCCTAGCGAATGTAATGAGTGAGTGAGTGGTAGGTGGTGGTCGGAGGGGCCGATGGCGCAGACTGGTTGCCTCGCTTCCGTCAGTCTATCCCAGGGCAGCTGTGGCTACAACAGTAGCTTACCACCACCAAGTATGGAGTGAATGAATAATGAGCTGTGAAGCGCTTTGGGTATCTTGAAAAGCGCTATACAAATCCAAGAGATTATTATTATTTATTATTATTAAGAGCCTGCTTCGTATCCCTTTCATGCTGAAAGCGTTACGAGTCTGCCTGTTGCCACTCGGAGTGGAAAAGTGGTTAGAGTCAGCAGGGCTCAGGAGGCTCCGCTGAACGCCCGTTACCGCTCCGCTCTGCTGCCTGTCAAGGACGTGTGCGAAACACGTTCTGACTCTTGTACTCGGGCTCTTGCTCAAGCTATCCCCTGTGTCACCGCAGCAACCTCTACTGCGAGCGCACTGTCTCACATGAGTCAATGTGGGCATACTGCTGCTCTGACAGCGAGGTCCAGGCCTGATGTGCTGTTCCTCGATGGTAATTGGTCAACTGTCTGTAAGACAGCGAACGTAGGGGAGAAAGGAGGCTCGAGCAGGAGCAGGCCTGTGATTGGCTCTGCTGCCGCTGCTCAGTGCCCTTCTCCACGCTTCAACTCTCTGCCGCTGAGAAGTGGGAGAGAGAAAAGGCGTTATGACATTTTGTCAGCCACTTTATCGCCCCATGATGTTGCAGCTCGTCAGCCCGTGTTTCTAAAAGCCTCAGGGCAGCGGTGTAAGACAGTGTGTAAAACCTCTTCCCTTACCCCCGGCTCACATTAACTACGGTACGGGTTCGCTCCGGGTTCGGTCCTGATTAGGTCCGGGTTTGCCCCAAACTACCACTCACAGTGAGTCCGGCTGACACTGTGGCCAGCTCCGCGGCGCTCACAAGGGAAGTGGTTTCTCTGCTACAGCGCGGTGCCATACATGTAGCAGAGGTGGATCCACTCAGAGCGAGGATGGGGTTTTATTCCCCGTATTTCCTCGTTTCCAAAAAGAGTGGTGGTGTGCGGCCCATTCTGGATCTGCGGGTTCTCAATCACTGCATTGTGAAGCGGCCTTTCCGCATGCTCACGGTGCAGCAGCTGCTGCAATGCATCAGGCCCGGAGATTGGATGACTTCAGTGGACCTCATGGACGCATAGTTCCACATCCCCATTGCCCCAGGGCACAGGAAGTTTCTCCGGTTCGCAGTCGGGGACAAATGCTACGAGTTTTGCTGCTTCCCATTTGGCTACTCCCTAGCCCCACGCACCTTCTCCAAGTGTGTAGAGGCAGCGTTGGATCCGCTTCGCCGTCGAGGTCTCAGAATCCTGACTTACATCGACGATTGGCTTATTCTGGCCTCCTCCCCACAGGAGGCCGAAGCCCATACGGCCGCTGTGCTGAGGCACATTTCTCAGCTGGGGCTGGTCGTCAATCGGGAGAAAAGTCGGCTGTTGGATGACCCGTGGATCGTACCACGGCAAATCCATATGATGGCATCAGCCCACCCGGTGGTTGAACTGGGGCTGCTACACATGAAAGGCTTCCAATGCGGGTTTTCACGCCTCGGGTCCCACCGTGTGGGGGACTTGACGCTGGCGCAGTTGTCCCCTGCCGCAAGGTCTGACGTAGAATTCTGGTTGGACCCAGAGCGCCTCCGTCAGGGGGTCCAAATGGGCTACATGCTCCATTACACGGAGGTGTTCATGGACGCCTCCCTGACCGGCTGGGGCGGAGTACTGGGCCATCTCACAGCGAGCGGTGTTTGTCCCCCGTCTCCGAGACACATCAACCTCCTAGAGATGGGTGCAGAAAGTCCTCCTACACTTTGCTCATCTATGGGGTCACCACATCTTGGTTCGGTCGGAAAACAGCCCAGTGGTGGCCAACCTGAACAGGCTCTCCACAGGCTGGCGGCGGAGGTACTCAACTGGGCAAGCACTCACCTGGCCTTTCTGAAAGCGCGCCACATTCCTGGAGCCTGCAACGTCGGCGCGGACAGGATGTCCAGAGGGGGCACCCTATGGGACGAATGAGGCCTGGCACCCGAGGTCGCGGCGGAAGTGTGGCTCCGGTTCGGCAGACCAGTGGCCGACCTTTTCGCCAATGCAGAGAACGCACAGTGCCCACTCTGGTTCTCGCTCAGGTCAACAGACAGGCCTCCTCTTGGCGTGGATGCCATGGCTCATCGACCATGGCCGTCCGGCCTGCTTTACGCATTACCGCCTCTGCTCCACAGAGTGAGGACAGAGGGCGCACTCATCCTGCTCATAGCCCCAGACAGTTCGAGCGCCAGGTGGTACCCCGACTTGGTGTCAATGGCACAAGGATCCCCTCGTGGCCCCTCCCGGACAGACCGGACGCCCTGACTCAGGCGCCCTCCTGTCGCGTCCAGTACTGGGGCGCACGCTGATGGTCCGGAGGCTGAAAGGGGGAAGTTGCTAAGCCTTGGCCTCCCCTCTTCAGTTAATGCCACAATTCAGGGTGCTCGGGCCTCGTCTATGACCAGAGCTTATAGGGTTCGTTGGCGTCTTGGGTCTGACTGGTGTTCAGAGAGGGACCTGGACCCTACATCCTGTTCTATACAGGATGTACTCAGTTTTCTCCAGGGACCGGAGGGTTCGGAGTCCACACTGCTCGCAGTTACCCTTTAGTGAAGCGCTACCTTCAGGACATTCGTAGGCTTAGACCGCCCGTGCTGGAGGGCTTTTCGGGGCCCCCGTTTGAACCCATTCACCAGGCAGTGATGGATTGTCTGTCCTACAAGACTGCAATCCTTTTAGCTCTGATGTTGGCTAAGAGGATGGGTGATCTCTGTGCACCCTCACCCTGAGGGTGATGGGCTGATGGAACTCTGGCCCAACCCGGCTTTTCAGCCAGTCATTATGTCTGCCTTCAGGTCCAGGGTGATCAGAATTAGGCCCTTCTTTCCCCCTCCGCATGCGTCGGCGGGGGATGAGTGACGACACCGCCTTTACTCCACTATCTTGAACGGACTGCCAGCTTCAGATGCTCCGATCAGTTGTTCGTGGGCTTTGGGGTCAGGAACAAGGGTGCCCCACTGTCTTCTCAACGACTGGCCCACTGGATATGCCTTGCCATCTGCATTGCATATGAGGCACAAGGACTCCCTCTGCCAGCAGTGGTCAGAGCACACTCCACGCGTGGTCTTGCGGCTTTGACGGCACTGCTCCATGGCGCTTTGATTAAAGAGGTCTGCATGGCAGCCTCTTGGTCGTCCTCTTCAACATTTGTGCAGTCATATCTGCAGGACGTTGCTACTGGTTCAGTTGCCGAGAAAAGAAAAGCAACGCACACCAGAAGTAGTCTCCGAGGTGCAGATGTAGGGGAAAATCTCCATAAATCAAAAACAACATCGCACACTCATAAGCCGATGTCCAATTTTAATGATTACGATTCGACATTAGCCTTCAGATCTTTCTTTTTTCTTCTTTGAACCAAAGTGTATGTGGAGTGGACCAGCCCAGGTGGCTTAGATCTTCTCCAAAGTGTGGGTGGTACCAATCAATCAGGAGGCCACACCCAGTGCAGAAAGGCCATTTCTACAAAAACAAAACCAGTTAAAATATATGCAAGTATATACACAAATCTGTAATACATATAGCCTACAGTATTACAAGAAGCATTTGAGATCAAAGTCAATATTTAGTCCATGAGGAGTCAAAATATTTAAATGGTGGATCCAATAGTGTTCCCTCCTTGAAAGGAGGAGATCCAAGTTTCCACCTCTAGGGGGCAGTTTTACCTGTTCAAACCCAATATATCTTAATGATGATATGGGATGATTAAATTCAACAAAATGAGCTGCCACAGGATAGTCCAGGTTTTTGCACCTTATCGTACTTCTGTGTTCTGCAATACATGTTTTGCAATACGTACTTTGACTCCTCATGGACTAAATATTGACTTTGATCTCAAATGCTTCTTGTAATACTGTAGGCTATATGTCCATCCATCCATCCATTTTCTTCCACTTGTCCGTTGCCGGGTCGTGGGGGCAGCTGTTGGAGCTGACCAAATCACATTGTACCAGCCCCTATGGCTCCTCCTGCAGGTGGTGGGTCCACAGAAGGACGGCCTCATGGTTCTAACCGGGCCTGTTGGTCTCTCATAAGGGGCTTCTGAACCGCTCTTTGTCTGACCTGTCATCTAGGACCTGTTTGCCATGGGAGACCCTACCAGGGCCACGAAGCCCCCGACAACAGAGCCCCCAGGATCATTCGGGTGCTCAAACCCCTCCACCACGTTAAGGTGGCGGTTCCAGGAGGGGTAGGCTATATGTATTACAGATTTTTGTATATACAGTGCCTTGCGAAAGTATTCGGCCCCTTGAACTTTTCGACCTTTTGCCACATTTCAGGCTTCAACATAAAGATATAAAACTGTAATTTTTTGTGAAGAATCAACAACAAGTGGGACACAATCATGAAGTGGAACGAAATTTATTGGATATTTCAAACTTTTTAAACAAATAAAAAACTGAATGGAAACTCTGGATGAACTGCAGAAATGTACAGCTGAGGTGGGAGACTCTGTCCATAGGATAACAATCAGTCGTATACTGCACAACTCTGGCCTTTATGGAAGAAAGCCATTTCTTAAAGATATCCATAAAAAGTGTTGTTTAAAGTTTGCCACAAGCCACCTGGGAGACACACCAAACATGTGGAAGAAGGTGCTCTGGTCAGATGAAACCAAAATCGAACTTTTTGGCAACAAAGCAAAACGTTATGTTTGGCGTAAAAGCAACACAGCTCATCACCCTGAACACACCATCCCCACTGTCAAACATGGTGGTGGCAGCATCATGGTTTGGGCCTGCTTTTCTTCAGCAGGGACAGGGAAGATGGATGGAGCCAAATACAGGACCATTCTGGAAGAAAACCTGATGGAGTCTGCAAAAGACCTGAGACTGGGACAGAGATTTGTCTTCCAACAAGACAATGATCCAAAACATAAAGCAAAATCTACAATGGAGTGGTTCACAATAAACATATCCAGGTGTTAGAATGGCCAAGTCAAAGTCCAGACCTGAATCCAATCGAGAATCTGTGGAAAGAACTGAAAACTGCTGTCCATCCAACTTCACTGAGCTCGAGCTGTTTTGGAAGGAGGAATGGGCAAATATTTCAGTCTCTCAATGTGCAAAACTGATAGAGACATACCCCAAGCGACTTACAGCAGTACACGCAGCAAAAGGTGGCGCTACAAAGTATTAACTTAAGGGGGCTGAATAATTTTGCGCGCACAATTTTTCAGTTTTTTATTTGTTAAAAATGTTTGAAATATCCAATAAATCTCGTTCCACTTCATGATTGTGTCCCACTTGTTGTTGATTCTTCACACAAAAATTACAGTTTTATATCTTTATGTTTGATGCCTGAAATGTGGCAAAAGGTCGAAAAGTTCAAGGGGGCCGAATACTTTCGCAAGGCACTGTATTTGCATATATTTTAACTATTTTTGTTTTTGTAGAAATGGCCTTTCTGCACTGGGTGTGGCCTCCTGATTGATTGGTACCACCCACACTTTGGAGAAGATCTAAGCCACCTGGGCTGGTCCACTCCACATACACTTTGGTTCAAAGAAGGAAAAGAAAGATCTGATGAAATGCCGAAACGTAATCATTAAAATTTGGACATCGGCTGATGAGTGTGCAATGTTGTTTTTTGATTTATGACTGGTTCAGTTGCCCACACAGTTTTGAGTGGTGGACGGTCGTGAATTCCCCCCCAGCCCAGCGGTGGTCTGGGAAGGGATGACCTGGTTTGGTTTGGTTCGGTCCTTCAGGCGCTCTTGGAAGAGGCGGACTGGCCAAACTGGGCCGTATATTCTTATTCCTTTGGGTGGCCGGCGCTCTTGGGAGAGGTGGCTTCGGACACCCTTGTTATCATGGGTGGAGTCTGCACTAGCGCTCTTGGGAGAGGCGCCTAGTGAAACGCTTGGCCGCTCCCTGGGACGCATAGTTGTCCTGGCCCCGCTCCAATCATGTGAGACCATGCCTGCTGGGAGTACATTGGTCAGCCACGGCTGCACGTTGCTTTATGCAATAGCACAGCCTAAGGGCAAGCACACTATTGCAGTATAAATCTAAGTTACCTATGTAACTATAGTTCTATGAAATGTGTGTGCCGCCCTTAGCTACGGGCCCAGCAGGCACGACCTCTCTTCGATGGCTGAGTTTCAAAGGAGACGATTGAAGGGAGAGTCCCCTTTTTGTAGGGCACAGGGGTTTGTGGATACCCAAGGATGATTGGAGCGGTCAGTTTTTCGATCCTCTCAGGGTGTGAAGCTGGTGCTTCCAAGACATATGTAATAGCGCAGTCTAAGGGCGGTGGACACTTTTTTGTAGAATTATAGTTACATAGGTAACTTGGATGTGTCCGTGTTCGGTCTCGCGGCAGAGGTCACGGGGCCAACCTTGGGGCACGTCTGCCCAGAGAGCCCTGCCGCTCATCCCACCGTGCCTGTGGCCATCGTCCCGCCCTCCGCGTCCGTCAGCCAGCCACCCCGTCCCCACCCAGGCTGCGGCCCGTCCTCGAGGTGTCCTCCACTCAGCACCTCTGCGCCGTGCAGCATCCGGTGTTCCGGTTCTCGCCGTGACCATGTCACGATGTGATGTTTACATTTTGCGCGAGCTTGGCACATGGATATTTCATAAAATATCGTAGCTAGCTGTGCGCCACCATGGCCAATTAGCTGTTGTAGACCTGCTGTTTCCCCCTGAAGTCGACAGGAACAGGAAAGGATTGCTACGAAATTGTGTGCAATGTTCATGATAACTGTACTGACATTGAGAGAAAAGGTAATAAAGGCTTCCGCCTTACCATATGAGTGCGTTGGCGTCTTTTACACTACACGCAATGAATAATAATTAAAAGAATAATCTCTCAACCAGTCTCGAACTCACTCCACGTGTTCGAAAAAGGTGTGCTTCAGGACACCTGCGCTAACCCCTACACTACAGCACCACACCAAGTGTTGTCTCAATGCTTGTATTTATCAGATATTTTGTACCCATCACAGCAAGCCATGCCATTTCATCGGCCATGTCAAAATGTGACAGTCACCAATTGACGTGGGATGTTATTAATTGTACGACGAGGCTACGTTCTTTCCTCATCCTGTTAATGCATATATGTGCGCCTGACATCGCAGGTGACACTGTTTGCAGCAGTTGGCTGTCGGTAGAGATTTTACGATCTAAAAGCCACAAAATAGCAAAACTTTAATCACATGGTGACCTATGCACCCATTTGACCACAGCGTGTCGCTGTTCGAATTTCGACGGAGCAGAGCTGAAAAGATTGCACCATAAATGCAGAGCTGAACTTTACGCCTATTCAGGATTCCTCTTAATAGGTTTGATGTTTATGATGAGGAGATGATGCTTGTATGGGGCCTCTTAAAAAAATCATCTGCACAAATAAGCTAAATTCCATTGGCAAATGTTTGTAGTACAACAGCGACACGCTGTTGTCAAATGGGTGCATATGTAACAGAGTGTAAAGGTTAAGTTAAATTCTGGTAATAGGATTAGAGCGCCACTGCGTGGTGCAGCGTGAGATATCACGCAGAGTATGACAACAGTAGGGACTGTGTGTGTGTTGTCCCTATTTGTTGT
The DNA here is from genome assembly GCA_007210695.1 of Neogobius melanostomus. Classification (NCBI taxonomy): domain Eukaryota; kingdom Metazoa; phylum Chordata; class Actinopteri; order Gobiiformes; family Gobiidae; genus Neogobius; species Neogobius melanostomus. The sequence continues at coordinate 840,831 of VHKM01000700.1, read as the reverse complement.
CTTATTGTGATGTTTAGTGTACCTGGCAGTGTGTGTAGCCCATGTACGTCTTTTATTTTGGTTGTCCGTCCCAACGGTTGGCACGTCCGGTTTGACGGTATATATGGTAGACTCCGCCTCTTACCCTTTCTCTGTTCCCGAACATCTGAAGAGAAAGGTCAGCTAACTTAGTATCCAGAGGCATCGTGTTATTTAAATTAACATCCATGTAGTTTTATCTCGTCTTTTATGTTAATATGTTGTTTTCGTATCATCCATGTTATTATTTCGTACTTACGTGTTTTGTCCCCTTTATGTTCTTAGGCCTCGTTGGGCACATGTTATTGGGCTAACGCCAGTATTTTATTTCCCTCTGCCAGGTATGTTTATTGTACATTTGTATTCTCTCTGTTCCCGAACATCTGAAGAGAAAGGCCTCGTTGGGCACATGTTATTGGGCTAACGCCAGTATTTTATTTCCCTCTGCCAGGGCAAAATAAATGGGGTTAGAGCGTTGCTCTTCCCAATTGCAGCATTGCCTCTCTTCAATGGGCCAGAGCACCACAAAGCACAACACAACGCAGAGCAATACAGCATAGGTCACAAATAGGCCACCATGTTGATTAAAGTTTTGCTATTTTGTGGCTTTTAGATCGTAAAATCTCTACCGACAGCCAACTGCTGCAAACAGTGTCACCTGCGATGTCAGGCGCACATACGCATTAACAGGATGAGGAAAGGACGCAGCCTCGTCGTACAATTAATAACATCACGTCAATTGATGACTGTCACATTTTGACATGGCCGATGAAATGGCATGGCTTGTTGTGATGGGTACAGAATATCTGAAAAATACAAGCATTAAGACAACACTTGGTGTGGTGCAGTAGTGTAGGGGTTAGCGCAGGTGTCCTGAAGCACACCTTTTTCAAACACGTGGAGTGAGTTCGAGACTGGTTGAGAGAGTGAATATTCTTTTAATTATTATTCATTGCGTGTAGTGTAAAAGACGCCAACGCACTCATATGGTAAGACGGAAACCTTTATTACCTTTTATCTCAATGTCAGTACAGTTATCATGAACATCACAAACAATTTTCGTAGCAATCCTTTCCTGTTCCTGTCGACTTCAGGGGGAGACAGCAGGTCCACAACAGCTAATTAGCCATGGTTGCGCACAGCTAGCTACGATATTTTATGAAATATCCATGTGCCGAGCTCGCGCAAAATGTAAACATCACATCGTGACCGGGTCACGGCGATAACCGGAACACCGTCCGTCCATCTATTATGGTGGGCCGATATGGTCATGCTCGCCACTTTCTTGCGGCGCTTTTGACGCCGTATTTTCAAAATAAAACGCCGCTTTTTACGCCACACGCCGACCGGCGTAAAAAATAAAGCGCCGCTTTTTACGCCACACGCCGACTGACGTAAACATATATATGGTGGGCCGATATGGTCATGCTCGCCACTTTCTTGCGGCGCTTTTGACGCCGTATTTCAAAATAAAACGCCGCTTTTTACGCCACACGCCGACCGGCTTAAAAAATAAAGCGCCGCTTTTTACGCCACACGCCGACCGACGTAAACATATAAAACGCCGCTTTTACGCCACACGCCGACCGGCGTATTGATATATTTAATAGAAATGCCAATGATCTCCACCTGAAGTTTGGACAGCCAGTAAAATGGATGGTTTTGCAGCCAATGGGAACAAGCCAAACCCTTCACTGCAAGGCAAGAGCAACGCACCATCGATCGTCTCTGGGCTGAAACCAGGAGGATACTTCTGCCTCAGGTAAGTCGTTTTCTGCTGACAAATAAAAAGCGGTGTGCTCTTCCAATGTAACGAAGTAGATGTTTATTTTTGCAAAGGTGTCAGTGATGGATAGGAATGCTAGTTAGCATTAGCTCCGATCTGTCAAAGGGCCTTTGTTTTGATAGAATGACTCAAGGCGAGCTAACTTTGCTCACTTGCGTTTTTGACCATGAAAATGCTTATGCCTAATGTTGACAGACAACTAATGTGTTTTTAAGGTCATACATACATGAGTCTTCTGTGTAATAGGAGCTACAATATTATGGTTGTTTGGAAGTGTAGCCTAATAAACACTACTCTGTCAGCACTCATTGACTCGAAAAATTCACAATAAAATATTAAACATTAGGGGAATAATAAAAGGAGACAAAATAACAGCAAAGAATAACAATATAACCGATTAATTTTTTTCCATATTTCAGTTTAATGAATGACATATTTTTACATTTTGTCTGCTACATAGCACAATCTGCAATGGTAATCAACTAGCCCCAGCATGGATGATCCTGTAGGTGACTGCTGCATCCAGGAACTCATCTTCAGATATCAAGGATCTTCATCGGGAGCAGCTGAATGTCTGGCCTGCTGCTCAAGTGAGTGAACATAATGAAGCTTGTATGCTGTACAATGCATATTGTATGTTATTTGTTTTGCTACAGTGACAACAAACCACGAGCATCATGAAGATCCTCTTTACCAGCTTCACGGCCGTCTTCCACCCGGACAGGAGTCAGCCCTCAGGAGTGTAAGTAGACACTGGTTGTCCAGTCTCTGCAGCATTTGAGTGCTGGTGGCGATTTAGAGGCCACACGCTATGAGCTGAAAATGTATTTACAGTTCAACAAATAACATGTCACTTAACATTTGACACACACCAAGGTGAATGGATAGATCAGTGCAGCCGTATAGCTTTTGCTGCATACATTGCATTGATATAATAGTCATTTTTTTGTGTTTTCTGTGTTTTAAGGGCCTTTTGCACACGGACAAAAAGTACACAAGTGAGCTAGCCGGGGAAGGAGAGGGAGGATGATGAAACTCAGTCAGAGTCACCATCAAGCTGCGCAGTGAGGTTGGACTAAATTACATTCTCCTCAAAGTAACAAAATGATTTACTCACAACACTTTTGTTTTGTTTTAATCCAGGATGAGAAATTTCAAACTGAGGATCCAAATGCCTCACAGATGATGAGGATGGCTCCGCAGCAACTGTATGAGGTCTTCACATATGACCACTTAAACTCACTCTGCCAAACATCAGTAAACTGGAGACCTGTATCTATATCTTCATGGACTCCAAGATCATCAGGCTCCCAAAAACAGTTCTAAACTGGAGAGACAAGGGACTTTATAAACATACTTTTTTTCTGGGGATATGAACACTGCCCAAGGGCCAGAAGGGAGCCCTTTGGTGCTTCCTTGATTTGAACCCCCCCAGGTTGTCTCTTGGTGATCACTGTGCTTGCAATTTCTTTCACATACATATAACACAATAAAATATGTAGCTTTGAGGAAGTCCTTTTGTGACTATTTGCTGGCAACGACTATGTTAAGTTTAGTTGACATATTTGACCATGCGCAATGTTCTTTAAAAAAGAATACCTTACTCCGAACAAAGCTACACAGTCATGTCAGCCTGTCTGTAATCGCTGACCTCCTTACACTTTAAATGTCATTTTTACCTTGGAAGTAGTCCATGTGGAGACCATACAAATGATATATTACTCGAGGATCCAAAATACCATTATGGTCCAGGTATGTTTAACCTCTCCAGCACACAGTCCTAGGTAAATGTGCTATGTGAGCAACATTCATGTCTTAATAGAAAAAGTCCTTCCTGAGGTTACTATGCAGATGATAGTCACTAAATGATGCCTTCGTCTCAATACATTGTTAGTCTTCTTTCCGCACCCTCTCCAGGCTTGACCTTGTGCTTGCCATGACAGGGACAGGATCTAGGTCTTTTTAAAAAACGCATTCAGTTCAAAAGACAATTTGGTGATGTGACGTGTTGTATGTTCTCCAAGGGCAACGTAAAGACGAACAGCAATGTTTACACATTAAAAGCCAGATTATTTGAAACAACAGGTTAGACAACTATAATGTATACAGTGGGGTAAAATAGTATTTGGCCGAAATCCATTAGGAAGTCTATGGGGAACTGACAAAGTACTTTTTGCACCACTCTATGTACTAAAAGCAGACAGTAGACACAAGATTGCTATTGGTGTGATAGCCCAGTAGATGGCAGCAAATACTAGTAATCACAGTCACTGGTCTGCTTTTTCCCCTAAAATAATATTTAAGAATAAACTCTGATTTTATCTTATTTAATCACTGACGAGAGTTTGTGTACTGGCCAGCTGTCTCACTCCATCAGTAGGCAGTCCGATCAGGTAGAACCAATGTCGAAATCGTTTCCTACACAGACCAAATGAAACAAAGGACTTTTAAGGTGTAAGCAAACAAAAGAAGCGTAAGTAAGCTGCATTTCTGTTACTTGTAAATCACGCTGGGCAACCTATATTAATCTAAACTGTTAAAACCATTGTTTAAGTGATTATAAGAATGCTAATGCTAAAAACGTTGGCTAATAAAGAAAAAAGTGAACAAAAAGGCTCGTTTACGTTTATTAATTTAAATCTATTAACTAAATCATACATGTAACAATGCTTATGCATTGGTTAACATAGATGTTTACATTTTATTTCATCTCCTGCATCAAGCAAGTCTTCAATAAAAGTGGAAAGAAATAGATGGAGTGAAAACCCAATACATCCTTCATGTATACGCTAAGGAATGCTAAGGAATTTTGGGCTAAGGAAGGCTCATTTTTTCCTAGTTCACCTCAAGCCTGGTTTCGAGGAACATCTGGTACTGATATGTTAAATCAGCATCTTCTTCATATTGAGATTTGCAAACTCTTTCAAGAATGTCTAAGAATATTTTCCATTCAGGGTACCACCACTTGCAAACAGGTCTATAAAAAGGACCCTACCAGCTGAATATTTATGAAACAGGGGTTAACGTAAAAAGGGACCCAAAAATGAAACGGTTTCCAAATTAAACCAAAACTAGAACTGCAGGGAAGCCTGACTACTATAATTGCTCTGTTTTCATCGAAAATGTTCAGTTTGGCTATGAAGTATTCCACATATAATTCAGCCTGCTGTCCTGAAATTCACGAGGTTGGAGGCAGCTCTTCTGTGAGAGGCGGTAGATCCTCAAGGCCACCTTCACCATTCAGAGCAGATGCACTGCTTTATACACTAGAGGCAGTAACAATTGCTGAACATGCCCTCAACAGTCCAGGGGTGGAAGTTGCTGAAGATCTCATACAGTTGCTGTTGAGCCATCCTCATCATTTGTGAGGCATTTGGATCCTCAGTTTGAAATTCCTTATCCTGGATTAAAACAAAACAAAACAAAAGTGTTGTGAGTAAATAATTTTTGTTACTTTGAGGAAGAATGTAATTTAGTCCAACCTCACTGCACAGCTTGATGGTGACTGACTTAGTTCCATCATCCTCCTTCCTCGGCTAGCTCACTTCTGTACTTTTTGTCCGTGTGCAACAGGCCCTTAAAATCACAGAAAACAGAAACAATGACTATTGTATCAATGCAATAGCCGTATAGCAAAAGCTAGCTGCACTGATCTATCCATTCACCTTGGTGTGTGAAATGTTAAGTGACATGTTAGTTGTTGAACTGTAAATACATTTTCAGCTCATAGCGTGTGGCCTCTAAATCGCCACCAGCACTCAATGCTGCAGCAGACTTGGACAACCAGTGTCTACTTACACTCCTGAGGGCTGACTCCTGTCCGGGTGGAAGACGGCCGTGAAGCTGGTAAAGAGAATCTTCATGATGCTCGTGGTTTGTTGTCACTGTAGCAAACAAATAACGTACAGCATACAAGCTTCATTATGTTCACTCACTTGAGCAGCAGGCCAGACATTCAGCTGCTCCCGATGAAGATCCTTGATATCTGAAGATGAGTTCCTGGATGCAGCAGTCACCTACAGGATCATCCATGCTGGGGCTAGTTGATTACCATTGCAGATTGTGCTATGTAGCAGACAAAATGTAAAAATTAATATGTCATTCATTAAACTGAAATATGGAAAAAAATTAATCGGTTATATTGTTGTTGTTTGCCAAGTACTGTTATTTTGTCTCCTTTATTATTCCCCTAATGTTTAATATTTTATTGTGAATTTTTCAAGTCAATGAGTGCTGACAGAGTAGTGTTTATTAGCTACGCTTCCAAACAACCATAGACTGTAGCTCCTATTACACAGAAGACTCATGTATGTATGACCTTAAAAACACATTAGTTGTCTGTCAACATTAGGCATAAGCATTTTCATGGTCAAAAACGCAAGTGAGCAAAGTTAGCTCGCCTTGAGCCATTCTATCAAAACAAAGGCCCTTTGACAGATCGGAGCTAATGCTAACTAGCATTCCTATCCATCACTGACTTATGAATAAACATCTACTTCGTTACATTGGAAGAGCACACCGCTTTTTATTTGTCAGCAGAAAACGACTTACCTGAGGCAGAAGTATCCTCCTGGTTTCAGCCCAGAGACGATCGATGGTGCGTTGCTCTTGCCTTGCAGTGAAGGGTTTGGCTTGTTCCCATTGGCTGCAAAACCATCCATTTTACTGGCTGTCCAAACTTCAGGGTGGAGATCATTGGCATTTCTATTAAAATATATCAATACGCCGGTCGGCGTGTGGCGTAAAAGTGCCGTTTTATATGTTTACGTCGGTCGGCGTGTGGCGTAAAAACGGCGCTTTATTTGTTACGCCGGTCGGCGTGTGGCGTAAAAAGCGGCGTTTTATTTTGAAAATACGGCGTCAAAAGCGCCGCAAGAAAGTGGCGAGCATGACCATATCGGCCCACCATATTTTATATGTTTACGTCGGTCGGCGTGTGGCGTAAAAAGCGGCGCTTTATTTTTTAAACCGGTCGGCGTGTGGCGTAAAAAGCGGCGTTTTATTTTGAAAATACGGCGTCAAAAGCGCCGCAAGAAAGTGGCGAGCATGACCATATCGGCCCACCATACCTTCTCTCCGTGCTCAAACCAATCAACGCAACGATTGACAGCTGTCATATGACACGCAGCCGAAATTGCCACCTCCAGTGAACTCGTTGGTCACGTGTCTTGAAGTTGAAGTATGAAGATAATGGACTTCACCAAACACATAAACAAAAAAATCAATAACTAACATAACTAACATAGGCTACATGAAGAATTGATCCTTTGAACATGCTAACATTTTCAGTTTCGTTTCGCTCTTTACTTTTGTGTTCCTTTGTTGTTCCCTTTGTTTTCGTTGGTTTTTGTTATTCTTTGTTACTGGCAATGCAAATTAGTATGGGACGTATATTGTGTACATGATCATATGCTTTTATATATATATATTATATATATATATATATATCAGCCTCAACTATAAGTAAATGTAATGTAACTAACTGCATTTATCAGTGGCTATTCTAAAGGATACTGCAGGAGCCAATTTTTTAATTTTTAATTTTATCATTTATTAACGGCATTTTAAGTTGTATTGCAAATGAAGTCAATAAAAAAAGGCTCAGGAGGCTCAGTTAGGACTCACCTCTGCCATCTAGTGTCTGAATGTGGTACATGCTTCTGTTCGAAAGAAACAGCTGCTGCACATCAGTAGATTATGGTAAATATAATATTGCCATTTTGAACATTTAAAAAATGTTCAATCTCTAGAGATAGAGATTTGATCTCTAAATGTATGTCCACAGACAAAAGAAAATCGTCCAACTTGTTGGACTTTTTATTACAGACCTGTTAATTTCAATTATATTATATTGACCTAAAGTAAAAGAAACCAACAGTGTCTCAGTTGGTTAACGTTCATCCACGGATTAAAAGTTTGAATCCCAGCACTGACAGGTGCAGAGTGCAGACTGTTGTTGTGTCCTTGGGCAAGACACTTCACTCACCAGCAGGACAGTCTCCAGACCAACCTGACTCACAGTGCTTCTGAGTTTCAAAAGGGTGCAAATAGAAATCCTCAGTACATGTACATTGTGATGCCACTAATGCTGAGGGTGCTCACATTTTACAATAAAGTTGCAATGCGCCCTTTTGAACCCCTACATCTGGACTTGCCCACCACCGTTTATGAATGTGCTGCATCAAATGGTAGACTAAATGAAGTGTAACATGCCAACAAAATAGTATAATTTATCTTTTAGCTTGCACCTGCTCTTTAGCTCCTGCCTTAATAAAAGTTCGCCTTCAAGTGCAATACAAGCGTGAGGACTTTTACAAAATATTTTATTGCTTAAGTGTCAGACTGAGAGTTGATCATAGTGTCACAATAGGGCCACTGTAGACAACATGTCTTTGTCCAATTTTACAAAAGATGAACAACTTTATTCACTGAAACATGTCTGCCATTAAATTATTTAGCAATACAGCCATGTGATTCATACTTGTCGATCAGGGCTTCCATTCCTAAACAGGTTGGTCTGTGTTCCTCCATTTGGCACTCTTCTCCTCTGGCCAGAACTCCATCCAGGTTCTTTCCCCAAGCAAATATTCAAATCTAAAAGTAAAAAGGGTAGTTTAACCTACACATTGATTGTGTGTAATTTGACGCATATACACATCAGAATACACTTACGACTGAGCGGCTAATCTGAAATTGTGTCCTCAGCTGTGCCCATAATAAGATATCCTTTATTGTTAAGTAGATTTACACTCTCTCTGCAGTGTGAGGAACTGTGGAATTGACGGAGTTGACCTAGAGCATTCTTATCATAGGATCCTACACAGACAGAAAAAAATAAACAAAAAAAGATTAATGAAATTATTATCATTGTCTATTTGAAACTCAGTAACGACCAACCGTCTTTGATGACATTCTCAATTCGCATGGTGTAGGTGTCAAAAGTCAAGTCGTACTTAATGTCCTCCAGAACTGCTTGGTACACTGAAGAGACAAATTTTGACCTCCCGTCAGTGTGCCTGCCTTTGTTTGACAGCAGAACCACATTTGCTTACCATAATCGATCTTGCTGGTTTGTGTAGATTCACAAGCTTTGGCTATGCGTTCCTGAGGGCGGATGTTGCCCGTCTTCTGCTTGCAACAATCCTCTGTAAAAAAGTATACTAACATTAGATTCAACACTACAGGCAGTGTAATGCAGTAATTGTAATATTTTAGGATTCTAAATAAGTGTTTACACTTCCAGAGAATACAGTACAGATATATCACCTTCAGCACACACATATTCATTTCCTGTGTGCCTCAAGATAAGTTGGCCGTCTTTCCTTTGAGGGTGATAATACCTCACACACTTTTTTGCTGTAAGAAAATATTTTAAATATCATCTGGCTTGCTTTTTGTCTGTAAGTTAAAGGAAAAAAACTGTGTATCAATTGAAAATACTACGGTCATTGTTTACCATCATTGTATTCATATAGAGAGACAGAGGCTGGTTGTAAAACGCCCACTTTATGCGTCTGTCTCATTCTAAAAGTCAGCTCCTCAATACGATTGTGAGCCACCTGTTGAAAGACCGAACAAAGTCAGCAAAGTTTGAGGAAAAAGTCACAAATAAACTAGATAATCCCAGACCTTTTTCAGATAGATAATAATGGAGCCTTTCTCTGACAATTCCTTGTTGTATTCCCACTGGGAGATGACAGCGGCACGACCCTCAGCCAACTACAATCACACCAGGCATTAACAAATGAGTTGCATAAAAGAGCAGAGAAATCTAAAGCAACAGCGAATGCTCTTACAGCATTCAAGTCTTCATCCATATGAATGAAGCCAGTGGGCAAGGCAATATCCAAGATTGACATAGTTGCATCTTCTCGCTCATCCTTGAAGCTATGAAGATCAAGTCATTATTAAAACAAGGCTTTGTTAAAATAATAGTTTAGACATCCTTTTACTTACTAAAACTCCATTCTCAGCTTGTAAATATCCCCATCCTTCTCATCAACCTTATCTGATTATTCAAAGTAGAAATATCTTTATGAATCTCTGAAAAGTGTCAAGAATGAAAAGACCAAAAACATTACCCAGAGAGAATCCCACGGTGAGATTAAAGCTCGTACAGTCGCTCACAGTTTCTTTGGGCTTTGCATAATACTGTGTCACCAGCTGTAAAATAAAATGAAACTTAATATTGAACATGCATGAATATTAAAAATGAGGAGGGTCAAAAACAGATAAGTGTTTTACGGTCAGAGTAGCTTCTCCTGTGCCTTTGGCTATAACGTTCACATTTTCATTGACTTCAAAGTTCTGTGAAGGAAGGTAAACATATTAACATAGAATATTTGACACAAGCAGAGATTATCAAAGGAAAACTGAATTGAGAGCACGTCACCTTTGATGTTCTCGTGGTGTAACTGTTTTCTCGGGTGAATCGGAAGTTGTACGGAGCAGCGCGGCCTGGGACCTTCAGCTCCACATCCAGGTTATAGTCTGGCTCTTTAGCCGCAGCCCAGTACTCAGACACTGCCTGGTACACCATTATCGTGGCCTGGGGTGAAAGAGGTGGTTTTAAATGTGGTGTTGCATTATTACAGTACAAGTAAAGACATTTTAAAAGATCTGTGGTTCCCAGTGTATATTTTGTCAACACATTTTAATGTCATTTTACTATTTTGACAAAGTGCTTGTTCTAAGATTTGGAAAAACAACTATTAATATGATTATTTATTTTTTATAGTTCAGGGGTTCATTGTGAGCGGCATATTGAAGTGTATACCATAGGGCCATAGATTGGTGCTCAGTTGAGTCAATTTTTTAGAGGTTGTAATTGTGCAACCACAACTTGGAAACTTAAACTTCTCACACTACAATATAATGCAATATAAAATATTTAAACAGGGGTAGGCAAGTCTGCTGGAGGGGGCCGATTTTCTTCAGGGCCAGACCCTCCAACTGTTGGCCGAAGTAAGGCATTACTTTCAACAAATGCCAGTGTTATACATCATATATGTCCTAAATTGGTGTTCTGCTAAGACATTTTAATGTAATTGACAGTATTTTTTACATTTCTAGACTACTTTAACAGGCATTTGAGCTCTGATTTGTGTAATAATATTCCTTCAAATCATTTTGAGGGCCATAGGTTCGATGATGGAAAGCCGGTGTTGGTCCCCGGGCCTGACTTTGCTTACCCCTGGTGTAAAGAGTACCACCTGTAACAATGTGAGCTAACTCAGCCTGAGGGCCAGACATTGGTCTGAGGGCCGCATATGGCCCACTTTGACTCCAGTTTTAGTTGATAACACACTAGCCCAAAGTACAGCATCTCTTCACACAAATGCCAGTGTTATACATCATATGCCTACGGGATTTTGGGGGAAGTAGGGCAACACAATATATATAAAGTATTGTATCACAATATTAGGTGGTGCAATGTCCACATCGCACAAAGCCACAAAGCTAAAGTCTTCCATCTGATTGAGATCGACACACTTTTGCAAACAGCCTAAAAAAATGCATGGAACTTTTAAACGCGCAAAATTTCAGTTTTGTTATAATTTTTGTTCCTTTTAAGCCATGATTTAAGTCCTGATTTTTGTTTTTTGACGTGTTGTTTTAACAGGATTTGTACAAATTACTTGCGATCTGTTTTTAAATTGACATACCACGTTTAAACATGATCACAATATTACACACACGTATCACTTTTTTTTCAATATCGCGCAGTCCCTACTGAGTAACTTATTTTAACAAGTAATTGAAATCAGATGTGTGTAACAATAGTTCTAAAAATGGGGGCCACGTTTTGCCCCCGGGCCTGATGTTACCAACTTCTGCTTTAGAAGGTTTATCCAAAAAATACTGACTTCTGCCATTGTTATACATTTCTGTTGAATGTTAATTTCACACTGAAGTTTTGCAACATGCTACAACACCTGCAGTGGCGCTTATGGCCTCAAGGGGCCTTCTTAGTTGTTCTGCTTTAAGAAGGGGACACTAAAGTCAAACTTTTTCCTCACTCTTGCATCTTGTGTTCATGTGCCCCCGTCTGTTCATTTTTATGTTTGCTCGCGTCTCCGTTTTTGTCAGCAAAAATATAGCTTTGTACCTGCGTTGATCCATATCCACCGCCCACCTTCTGCTGGTTTGTGAACCACCTCACAACTGGTCGAGCATCCTCTAAAAGCTGTCACAAAAGTCACAAAATCAACTTATTAGTATGATTATCCATCATTGTCATTAGACAATGGTTATAACCACCAAAATCTGAATCTGCTGCAAAATGAGGTGAGTAGAATGACCAAAAACGGTACTCAAATCAGAGAGAGATAACTAAATCTAACTAAAAAAAAAAACTCACTTCAACTTTGACAAGAGCCAGAAGAGCATAAGCCGTTGCCTCTAGTGAGAACGGGGTCCCCTGCGGGGACTTCCAGTGATTCATCTCTGTCAACACACACAAATAAACTCTTAGCATTTATACATATTAACTAAGTTCAAAATTCAAGGTATGATGTTATAAAACGTCAACTTTTTTCATTAATGGCCCTTTGTTGTTTTGCGATGTTGAGACTTCCCAGTGATCGGCTAAAACAGGGTGTGTCTGATCCACCGCTAAAAGTCGGTCCATTCCCCGAACGATTTGAACGGACGCCCCTTACAGAGGGATTGTACTTTGCTAATATTATTTGCAATGTAATATCAATGTAGTTTGTGTCATGTTATTCCTGTCACTTATGGTTTTGTTTTGTTTTCTGTTTTTAAACTTATACTTATACTCATACTTATACTTAAACTTATACTCATTTTTGTATAATTAGTCCCCAGACTGCTGTGCAGTTCGAAAAGATTCGAGCGCACACAGCAGTCTGGCGTTAGCCAGGCTATAATTATTTAGGAAATTATTCAAACAAATATTCAAATATTTTTTCTCCTTTCCTTTTTCCCCCTTTTTATACAAAACTATGCAAAATCATTGAACAAATATAAACGTGCAAACTATATGCACTTTTCTAAACAAGTCTAGTGCCCAGCAATTGAACTGCTTTGGACAATTACACTCGGAGTGCACTCACTTTTTTCTCACTTCAATTATTTTTGTAATTGTTGGCTGTAATAATTTCACTTGTAATTTAATAAATCACTAATACATTACTTACTCCAAGCATTATGCCACCAAACTAAACAATAATGAAAAACCTGCCATATGCGTTTTAACTTGAATGCATAACAACAAACATACAGATAAAACAGAACTTCAAAACCTGGGGCAACGAATTGTAGAGAATCTCCTTATTCAGCTTCTGTGCATTGGCCAGAGCATATGACGTGATGGCGACGGCATAAGGGTTGGTGAGACTGGGCAGGCGCTTCTCCAGATACGCCACTGACTTGTCTATGGCACCGGGTAAACTCTGCAAAATAAGTTCATTTACAAACATGTATTGAAACAGGAGTCTAAGGGAAACACTAAACATGACTAAACGTACATTCACAAGGGCGTTACATATTCCTTGGGATTCCTGCAGCGCGATGAGACAGAAGGCAGTCATAGAGGCATCAGAATCTCTGCCTTGGACATCACCCTAAAGGGACATTCATAGGACTGAGAAAACAGTACAGAGCGTGACAATAACACTAGCCAAACACATAGAGTTTATTATGGTTAGTAACCATTTCCTCTCACTGGCCAATTTGAGCAGTTGAGTTTAATAATAGTACACTGTGTAATGTCATTTTTACTCTCCAAAAAGTAAAACTTGCATAAAATGTTACTTTGAAAGTCAACTAATCACTGTGGCTTTATTGGCATCACAACTTGCAGTAAGTCCTGTGTCTGCTCTTCGTTCTTTGTTAGGTTACAGTTTAAGTCTTGAATACGCTTCACCCCCTTCTGCAACATCATTAACAACTTTCCACGCACAGTTTTAGCAGCCTTTTGAAAGTCTGCATCATCAGCCTAGTCTGCTGGAGGAATTCTTAAGAATGTTGGTGGGAGATCCAGAATTTCAAAGAAACGCATCATGCTGGTGGTGACAAAATCACTGATCTGCTTCCCTTCATAATCTGCTTGATTAAAGGCATCACAACGCTTTGGTGGAACCTCTGACCCCTCCTTTTCCATAATGTTGTGAACCATCAGCTCTTTCTCTTGTGTCACATTGGAGTTGGAAAATGCCAGGCCAACCATCTCTTGCTCTGTTAAGGCTTTTTTCTTGACAACTGAATTTTCATACTGTGACAGCTATTTTTAATTTTTTTTTTAATTAAAAACAACAACGACGACGACGACGACGACGGAGCTTTTGCTGATGATGGGGCTTCAAACACACTCTGATGTAGAGACTTGCTACAAAGAGAAGAAACTGCTGCATTCTACACTCTTCAGATTCTTTCAAGGTGAACTGTTCTCTGAACATCCACATCTTAAAGCAGTAAATCACCGTAGCCATCCATCTTGCTCTATGAAGAGCACCAGGAGCTTGGAAATGGGCTCCTCGAGATGGATCCTCACCAAGGAAAATGATCGTAAGTTCCAAGAACTCTCTGTAATCATCAGGTGGCTGCTTACTGATGAGCTGTTCCATCGCAAACTGAACTGTGTCTTCTTTAAACTCCGCAATCTCACTTCTTCCAGCAGCTGTGGAGAAAGAACTGGTATCTATCGAGGACCATTTTTCTTTGAAGCGTTTAAATAGGGCAATATCTCGCCCAGATGATGTTGGGGTCACTTTCAAAGATGGGAAGACTTTTTCCAAGATAATTTCAAATATGTGATGTCAGCAAAGTTCAGGACATTTTGCCCGAGTGCGTGTTCAGAGTACAAGCTCCATTGAAGCGCCCTGTGTTGCTTGCTGTTGTGTCGAAACATAGGCCGGTGACTTGGTAAGTTGCTTTCCAGTCATCAGTGCATGCCAGCACAGCTTGAGCTTGACCTGTAGCACAGGATAGTTTTGGAACACCAAGAAGGGTGTCAGAAAACGCAAAATTCATCAAATTTCCAGGAAACTTTGAGCAGCTTGTGCAACCTCTAAAAAAAACCTTCTTTTCCTTCAAAATGTCTCCCTAAATCATCTTATGGATGCAAAAACCTAATGCAGGGTTCTAATCAAGGTTATCTGAAACTTTATTGTTTTCCATGCTTTGACGGACCACCTTAATTTGTATAATCAGATGAGGTGCTGGAGGTTCCTTCATGGGAGGACAAGCCCCTACATGGGATGTATCAAGAAATCCTACCAATGGCTAGACAGAGCTGGCCTGAAGGACAGCACATAGGCACTCATCATGGCTGCACAGGAGCAGGCCTTGAGCGTCAGAGCAATAGAGGCCCAGATCTATCACACCAGACAAGACCCCAGGTGTAGACTGTGCAAAGAGGCCAATGAGACAATCCAGCACATAACTGCAGGGTGTAAGATGCTGGCAGGGAAAGCTTACATGGAGCGCCATAACCAAGTGGCTGGCATAGTGTACAGGAACATCTGTGCAGAGTATGGGCTGGAAACCCCAAGGTCAAAGTGGGAAAACACCTCCAAAGGTGTTACAGAATGACCGAGCCAAGATCCTGTGGGACTTCCAGATACAGACGGACAGAATGGTAATGGCGAACCAACCGGACATTATAGTGGTGGACAAAGAGCAGAGGAAAGCTATGGTGGTTGACATAGCAATACCTAGTGACTTCAACATCAGGATAAAGGAACACGAGAAACTACAGTAGAGAAATACCAGGAGCTCAGAGAAGAGCTGGAGAAGGCCTGGAGGGTGAAGGCATCAGTGGTGCCCGTGGTCGTTGGGGCAGTGACCCCCAAACTGGAGGAGTGGCTACTGCAGATCCCAGGAAATACATCAGACATCTTTTATTTATATATATATATATATATATATATATATATATATATATATATATGTGTGTGTGTGTGTGTGTGTGTGTGTGTGTGTGTGTGTTCTGTAGATGTTATCCACAGAATAAATGTATTTAGTATTTTTTACTTAGTCTTTTCTAAAGCAAAGTCTTTTCTAAAGCAGAGCTTCACTGGTGATGATACATACAGTCATCTCTTTATGGTAGACCGGCCCAAGCTCTTTGAACACGCCGTCCGGCAGCTGTGTTCTGAGGATCAGAAACTTCACTGCGTTACAGATTACATTGTTGTCAACTGCAATCAGATTGTTGGCCATGGAAAAGACTTTGACCACATAGGCAGTCAACCTGACAGAAGAGAGGATACCGTAATGCATTATAAAGGATTATATTCAGTTTCACAAAGGTTTATTATAAATGTTTTACCATGTACTGCTTTTTTCATGTGCCCACACAGCAAAGGATCCATCATTTTTGGCATATTTCATTTCATTTTGGACACCTGGTGGACACACAACCTTCAGTTAAAATCCATGGTTAAGCTCTGCCTGATACAGAAGTACATCTGTGTATTATTTATTTTGGTGCTGTGTACTAATGATACTCACCGGTCTTTATGTGGGTGAGAGCCTCCGCACGTTTCCCCAGGCCCACTGCTTCCCACTGATTGGTTTTGTCCAAATACGTGGTGGCAATAACAGGTTCAGTCATGTGATCATGTTCTGCTCCCCGCATCCCGTGGGCTGGTAGATCAGACGCCCCATGGAAGATGCACCAATCACACTCTCCACAAGGGGACTGACTTGCTCTCTGCCTGTGGGCATAAAGAAAGTTTACCGATGTGTTCAATTCAACACACAATATGCAAAAATACAGCCAAATAAATAAAAAATAACTAGCCTGTCTAATATTTGTAAACCTTGTTCACACACTTTTTATTAATGGGCGGCTCCCACTTTTTGAAATATACATTTGCAAAGGACTCTATTTTGTTTGCACTGCTACATTTGGAAGGTGGGTGTTTTGCAGAGATACCTGTCAAAAAGACTTTAGTGCTTGATGGGGTATTTGGAACCATTTCAGTTTTTGCGACCGCGTTGTTGACAGTTTGTTCTTGTGTGGCACCTGCAAGGGAGGAGTCAGCGGAGAATTTCATTTGTTCAGCACATTATTAACCAGTTTTACAATATTAAATCACCTTTCGGGTCCAATTCGACAACCTTGTTTACTTTTGTCAGAACACCTTTAGGCTGAAAAAGACCATTGGATGATTGTCATAAAAACGTCATGCTGTAAAAGGAAAGATGAGTGTTGACGCTTAGTTCTCTTACCACAACCCGGAGATGCTTCAAAACCCCATCACCGTGCCACGAGTCTTTAACAGCGGCTTTGACCTCAATTTTTAATTCTCCTTCTTTCATGGGAATAATGATAAACGGCACAGCGCGGGTCGTGGAGGCCCCTACATTCACCTGTTGTGTGTATTTGCCACGCTTCGATGCTGAGCTGCACACGTCTGGGTTTTCAATAAGCTCAATGCGCACCTGTGGAAGACAGCAAATTGTAGTAAAAAAAAAGGCATTCAAAACACATCATTTATCTCACTTAAGCCTTACAGTGATTGGGTCTCCAATGTAATTGTGCAGAATTGCCCTAACTTCTATCTGCTCTCCCACCACAGCAGAATAAGGCAGTCTGAGATCGATGAAAAACTGTTTAAACACAACAACATCCAATGGTTTTCCAACACAGATACCTAAAGAAATATTAAAAATCAGCATTTGTTTTAAATCAATACAAAAAGATGAACATCGCCATTATATAAGAGTCACTCATTAGATATTTTATTTTGTAAATGTGTACATAAACAACTTTGTGTAGTGGTGCCATTTATAAAATATATTTGATTACTTTATATTTACTTATTACTATGTTGTTGTTTTTGTATCTACCTGTCTTACCGTAACCAAGTGATTTCCCTTGGATACAGTTCAGATATAGTATTTGTCAAAAAACAGAAAAAAGAAAACCCTTACCAGTATTTTCTGAGAGACTGATGCCTGTGAACACCCAGGTTGTGATTGAGTCTTTTAGGGGAATGCCCGTGTCATACGTGTTGACAACACTGGAAAAAAGGGAAAATGATCATTGCGGCTCAGTAAATCTACAGTATGTTATTTCTTTCTGCCCGTCTTACCAGTTAGGGTTCCCAGCACACGCAGGGATTTTGAAGATAACCCACTGCCAACTTTCTGGAAATTTGGTTCGAGAAGTAATTTCACTGCTGTCCATGTAGCTGTTATCCTCCTCACCTACAGGAGATATTGGTGGTTGATTGAATATTTTTATATACAATTTCAAGGGTCGTTAATACTGAGCAATTCATTTATGATCTATTCATTTGGAAACATCAAAATGTTTTACATCATTTCATGTTGTAATATAAGGGAGACTGGGGCTATTTGTCACCCGGGGTAATTTGTCACATTGCTTTTTATAGCCGCACTAGAGGGCGCTGTACGCTGGAACTGATATATATTATGTGTATTGGTGTTCTTCTTCTCTTCCAATAATAATCTTCTCATTTGGACTGAAGACCTGAGGAGAGGACGCATTAGAATAGTTTTTATGCCTTTTCCCAAACTTTAATGTCTGGGTTATTTTTAGTAAGAGCAGCTTTGATTTGAGCCAGTTTAGAGCTAACATACTAAAGCCGTTTGTTAGCTAGCTTACATTTTTTGTAAAGTTGACGCCCGGTTTGACGTATTTGTCACAAAAACGTGTGTTATTTGTCACATAGGACATAAATGGGGGGACATTTTTTTCTTTTGTGTCTAATGTGTTTTATGATAACTTTTTTTAACATTAGCTTTTATAAAGGCTGTAATGTTTGGGTCATTTTAGTGAATTTATACATTTTATACCTCATAGAGCCTTTTGCAAAAAAAATCAACAGTTAGTTTCAAATGAGTGTCATACACACAGATCTGGCTTTTCATTACAACTGTTTTACAACCGATTTTGTCCTTTTATCTCAAAAATCAACAAAAGTTACAAAGGTTTATCAAATTTCAATTGATCAAAAACTCCATTTAAAACAATTGTGACAAGCCTTGTGACAACTTGCCCCGGATATGTGGCACATTGTCACAGTCGATTTTTTTGTGTTTGACGGTTAATAACTATTTATCTCAATATGATAAAAAAAAGAGAGCGTGGTCTACTTCAAGTCAAGGGTTCAAGCTTTCATTTAATGCAGGCTGTACTCTTGTGGAATTTTCTGTTGATGAGCAGCGATTCTAGAAAAGAAAAGTGTGACAAATAGCCCCAGTGTCCCCTACCAATGATAAAAGACTGCTCTACTCCACCACTGTTCAACTGGGAACACACAAAAGTTGCATGTGACTTACTGCGGGCCAGAATGAGGTTGTCCTTCTTGAGTTCACTGCGCTGTTTGGCCAGTTCATCACAGCAATAAAAGAAGGCATCCTCACAGGCCTTCCCGTCAGTGATGTACAGTTTCCTCTGTTCACAGGTGTACGAGAGAGGTGTGTTCTTCATGCCGTCCTTACAGCACTCACGCTCCAGTGGGTCCTTGTATGTACTTGCTGTAAGTGATGAGAAGAAATGACAAATAAACTATTGGGACTGAGATTATTAGGTGGAAATAACAACAGGATTTATACAGGCAGAAGTAAGTCTTTTTTCCCATTAATGCCCAAATACTATATGTTAATGCCACAAACGCAGAAGAAAATTGGTGCATATTTCAGCCAAAACTGCAGCTGAATATGTTTTAGAGAATTTTGGTATTTTCCATGAACTTATTCAGTAAAAATTGCAACTTTAAAATTGTCCAGAAAATATACATTTAATGCCGGTTTGAATCCAATTTAATGCTTTTCAATGACATTTAAGGCCTTGATTTTGGCACAATTAATTTCATGAATTTGAATACTTTTTTAATTCCCCCATTTAAACCCTGAATAATTAAACATTAGCACTCACCCAGAGTGGTTATGGCATCAAACAAAGTGCCCGCTCGTCTTTTTCTGGCAGCTGCGGGGCATTTCACCTCTGAAATATAACAAAATACAACATGAGTGTAAGGTCCTTTGAGATATTATTATTAGCAAAGTGAGTAGTTGCCTTGTCTGTAGGGAGTCCCAGCCGCAGTATCAGTGTGAAACATGAGTCCTGCATCAAAGAAAACTCCCATGCTGTTTTTCCCTCCACCTGGTGTGCAACCAGTGTCTGCTTTCTCCACAATCTCCCACACCTACAGAGATAAGAAACAAACACTGAACATACATTATTTCACATACTTTAGGGCACCACAGCATTATGTTTTCACATGGTGTGGTGTTAAAATAATGCAAATGAGTGGAATGCAGGAAAAAAGAAAATCAGCTCTAATTTCTGTGCATATGAAGGGGGAGCAATAAACAACAGTTGCTCGCTCTTTGTGCCGAATGCTTTGCAGTGGAGAGGAGTACAATTTTTCACTGATCGTGACGATGTCAGTGATGCTGGTGTCTGAACTGAAAAACATAAAGGAATGTTTGGAGGGCAAGTGGTTTGCACAAAGGAGAAGACTGAGTACGCTGGATTACTCAAACATGCAAGAATGAAACAATGCGATGTTTTGCCAGAGGAAACTATCAACCAAAATTATTTGGTTTCATTGCGTTTTATACTGATGGCTCAAAATTATCACAAATCAAAATGAACAAAGTCTAAAATAGCCATAGCCATGGACATGACACCGAGAACCACCTGAAGAGGCCCGAGTACCACCAGTACTGTGGTACACAGCAGTTTGAGAAGCACTGTGGGTTGCACTAAATTAGAACATTGAGTAAAAACAACTCAGCTTATAGAGGGTAAGCAGATGTGTTCATTTCATTCATCATAAATCTCTGAATGAACTAAGTGTCAAATAAAAACAATGTGGACTTTGCTGCAACGATGGATCACATTGAATGGGGATAAAAAAAACTTGCCTTTTTCTGGGTGAGGAGGTTCTTTTTGTTCAAGACATAAACGCCTTTGTCCACTGCCACCAGTCCCACAGTGGCCCCTGGGTCTCCAGTGACCCTCAGATGAAATGTCCTCCGCGGCTCATACGACAGGACAGGGTTTTTGGGTTCAAGCTTCAGCTAAAAACAAAAGATAATGGGATAATGAGGGTGTCAGTTTGAAGAGGAGTTTACTTAGGGCTACATTGGGAAATCAGTAAACTGTTAAGGGACACCAGGCATCAGGGACCCATCTCTAGAGCTCAGGTCTGACCAGAAATGTAATATATATTATTATGCATGTTTTAGGAAACCTACCCAGAGTTTGTGCTAACATTTAGTGGCAGTTTAAGTCACTTTGGAGCCCTAGCTGAATATCTTTACAATACAAACTAAGACTGCTCTAATACCAAGGCAGGTTTGGTTGTTTACAGACTGAAAAAAAAAGGTTGTGAACCACTACCTACAATAATTGAATAAGCCCTTTGTGATGATGTAAGTTTTGTACACCAGTAACTGCCTGGTGGGATGTATCTTTACCGTGCCCATGCAGGAGTCGTCAACATCCACCCAAACAGAGTCGGACACCACCTCAGTGGGAGTCGGATGGTAGTACACAATGAGTCGAAAAGATGGCAGCATTTTTTTGGTAACTTGGATATTTAAAGCAACCGTCACTTGACCCTCTGAAAGTTGCCTCCCAAAATCTACCAGTTGACCCCGGCTCAGGACCTACACACAAACATAAGGTAATTTACCAAAAAAGTTTCCTCATGAATATTGGATATTTGAAGCACAGAGCAGCGTCACTCACCAGGTATGTAATTTCAAATTGGTTGGATTGGCTGTTCAGGTTTAGGTGGACCTTAAGATCAGATCCTAATTTTGCATCTGCTGTCATCACACCTACAACAGAGAGAGAACTGGAGAACTTAAAAGACACATAACAATAAGGCATCTTCTGAGCACCAGACAATACTTATATCCCATCACTACACATGCAAAAGAGAACAAAAACTGACAAACAACAACCAGAGACCACATTGATACTTCCAGATCAACATTGTAAATAAATCAAATACAGGTTAATATACTTAATCTTCTTTTTTATATGGCCAGTGATTGGATCTCTGTAAAACTCACTTGAACACTGGTCGTTATATGATTTAAGAAAAACTGGTGTTCTCAAATGGAGTTAATATTTTATTGACTAGGATCAGGAGCAAGACAAAGCCCCAACCAAGCCCCTTGTACACTGTTTGTCAGAAGTTGTCGATGCTACTCTCCCTTCCTTCATGTCTGTTATACCTTTCAGGGCTGAATCTTCTGCTCCAAGCTTCAGTGGTTCTGAAGAGCTTACCCATCTGACAGACACTCTCTCAAAATCAGAATCAGAATAGTTTTTATTGTCATTGTTTGAGAAGAGGTTCACACACTAGGAATTTTTCACCCAGCAATCATCATCTCACTCACTGTTAATCGTACCTTAAAGGTTCATTATGCAACTTTTTATGTGAAAAAAAGTTTGGAACGTTTTCACTGCTGATGTGTCCTCTCACCAGAAAGCCAACAAAACAATTGATCCTGGAGTGTCCTAGAGGTCACTGTGATGGAAAGTAAAGGTGCCATGCTGACCACTCATACAGCCACTGGGGCACTACAAGGTCAAATACCATAGATATAATATACAAGAGATAGCCGGTGTTCCGTTCAGCCCCTTTCACAGTAATGGCCCCGAGTCGTCTGTGAAACTTACATGGCTCCTCATTCTCAAAGCCTGTTCCTTAAAAAGGAACAAAGGGGGCGGAGACTCCACAGAGCTCCAGTGCTTGATTGACAGGCTCTGGAGCCAGTCAATGCACTGAAAATGCTTCCACTTTTTCGTGCTGATATACAAAAAACAGCATGGTTAAAAATATTTCACCTACCCCAGCGTTGTCATATGGGTCATAGCGATTTTTAGAAAAAATAAAACTCTTTGGAGCCGGCTTTTAAGCATTTGTCTTGCCTTGTCCACCAGGGGGTGGTATCCCACCATGAGGACCATAGAGAAGCGTGTTCCGAGCCCATTGTACGCACACACTTCTTTTTTTCACATAAAAAGTTGCATAATGCACCTTTAACTGTGGCGTGATTGCAAGTGAAATCAAAATAATTGGTTGCAACTATATATTCTGTTATTCTCTCTGTCTCCAGTAGCCATAACAACAACAGTGGTGTTGTGTGGCCTTTTGTAGAAGCTAACACTGTAAGGTACTCACTAATGTGGACGTAGTTCTGTCTATTTGACTGATGAGCTTTAGCCACCATTGACTTTGAGGTCTGTCTTTCTGTGGGCAACGCGGGATCATCGGTCCTTGCCTTCAGTCAGATACAAAGGAAAATGTCAAAGCTGGAAATGCATAAACCGAAATGATTCTTTTGCTTTTACATCTTGTAACTCACAGTAATAGTCAGGCTTAAATCATTGGCCCTGGTGTTGACCGTCAAACTGGCCCTACCGTTGGCTCGAGTGGTGCCTTGGACGTTCTGACCAGGCTCCACCACGATGGGGACGCGCTCTGCAGGAGTTCCATCAGGGTTTGTAACAGTAACCTGCACAAAGCTCAAAGTTAAATATTTGCCTGGGATTATAAAAGTGCATTTTAAAGCATTTTTATGGATGTTTACATACCGTGACATCAAATGACATTCCTGCTTTGAAATATTTTGGTGTTTTATCAAAGCTGATGAAGTAAGGAGATGTAACAATTTGCATATTTCTTAACTCTCCCTCAACCATTTCACTTCCTGTAAAAATATTATTAATATAATAATTACACATACACATACAGTCAGTGCTAAAGAACATAATAGGATTTTATTTTTACTTGGACTTACCACTTTCTGTGTACACTGTCGCTGTCACAAAGAGAGATCCTCCGACCAGATCTTCGATATTCGGGTAAGTCTTGAGGATGTGATCTTTCTGCAGTGTGGCTTGACCATTACCACCAACAATCTAAACGGGAACACCGGTTTGGTTTGAACATTAAGGCCAAATACAGATAATGTTGTACAGTCGTGTGACCTAGCACTATATAGTTTAATATAGAGGTGGAGAACTAGCGAACCGAATTTCTCAAATGCAAATGCAGATATTTTGACCAGGTTTATGGTCAATATCGCTGCAATTATTGAGCAAATCCACAGGAAACAATATCTGGCACAAATGAACTAGGTGAAAATATGTATATTATAAAAAATAATAATATATATTACTCGACTTCATGCCGCAAAAATATTATGGCAAGTTTGAGAACTAGATCACAGCCAATAATAAGTAGGGCCCGACCGATTTTTGGAGTCTTATACCGATATGAAGGGGGTTGGCATGGCCGATAGCCAATATACAGTGGGGAAAAAAGGTATTTGGTCAGTTCCCATAGACTTTCTATTGGATTTTGGCCAAATACTTTTTTTCTCCACTGTATACAGGCCGATATTTTAAGTAATTTAATTTGATGTTTGTTTGTTTTTTTATGTTTCAAATAGTCTATAGTTAAACATTTATTGTTATAATAAAGGTTTAAATCATAAAAATATATCTAATTGAGGTCGACCGATGTGGGTTTTTCCAAGGCCGATGCCGATTTTTGGGGGGATTTTGATTGGCCGATGCTGGTATGCACCAGATATTTTTGGCTAATATTTTTAATAATGTCTCGTCTATAATCCTGTGCATAATGCTTCCAAACGTGTCAGTGTTGAACTGTGACAGCAGGGGGCGCTGTATATTCATGTTAAGTAGGTACTTCAGAGGAAGCTTGTTTGAAAGACAAAAATCAGTAGATTCCAAAACAAAAAAAACGTAAGTCTTTATCTCGTATGATTCTGAAATTATACACAAAAGTCTACAACATAAAATACGTAAAATAGGTGAACAAACGGGAGACCGATTTTGACCACGAAATGTCTCCGCTCCCCTGAGATCGAGGAGGTTGTGGGAGCCCCGACTGAGCCCTTTCCAGTGCAGAAAACCGACAGTTTCAATCATTTTCGTAAATACCCAAATATCGCTCCGACATATCGGCTGGACGATATATCGGTCGGACCCTAATAATAAGGTCATATTTTTGTGGAATTGCAGCTTGGTTATTTGGTTATTCCTTTCAAAAACGGTCGCTCGCCCATAGAGTTACACAAACACCAGCCCACCATCTAAATTTAGGACATGAGTCAGACAAAGCAAGTGGAGTAAAGTAATAGGTACTTACTGGGATTCTTTGCAGTGATGCCGGAAAGACCTTTCTGAGGTTATCTTTCATGACCCCAAACACAACGTAGGCCATGCCATCCACTTCTTTTCCAAACAAATATCTGAAACCATAAAAGGGTTTAGCCCTATAGCAGTTATTACCATTACATCAAGATAATATGCTTAAAATATGAGTTACTGACGTTGCTTTGACTAGAATATTAAAGGACGTGGTGTCGTAATAGTAGAAAGAACTATCAGCTGTCAGCTTCACCTCATAACTAGGCAGCACTGAAAATGCATCAGAAAACCTTTTTATTATTTGTGTTGTTGTTAAGAAAACAAACAGCAGTACATATTCACATGGTGAGTTTTGTCAAATGTGACACTTCAGAAGCAATCTTTAGCTCACAAACAGGAGCCAAGGCATAAAAATACAAGCTTTAATAATGACCATCTCCAACACTGGCTTTTTGAGTTGAGGAAAACTTACCATATTTTTTTACTTCAAACTCCGCAGAGAAGGACTGCTGTGGGTTGCTTTGAAATCGTGATACGATTTTCCACTGGCCAACACTGGACAAACATGGATGGATTAGAAAAAGAGTAGATTCCAAAAAGTATACGCAAAACTAACCTGACAATTTCACCAAGCTGGTACGTTCCAGAGTGCATTCCTGTTTTGAGTGAGACAGTGTCCAGCGGGATGACAATGCCGTCAGGGGTCTGCAAGTGACCGGCAAACGTTCACAGTTAACAGAAGTTTGCAGTGGTTCTCAAACTTGTGGCACAACGGACCACTTAAAACAATATTTGACCTTTCAATTACAACCAGACCAAAAGACCAAGATCAAATCGAGACTAAACCTCTATAAAAGATCTAAAATAGAACGAAATTGGGTTATATATTAGGTATAAAGTGGGTGAAAACCATGTCTAAACCAGAACATCATAAAATTTAAATGGGTAAATAAAAACGAAATGAGATTATCTTTAATTAAAATTAGACTGGACTTTTTCGATTAATTACATAAGGTTTAGTGCGATTAAAAATATTAATTGAATGAATCACACTTTTTTCCTTTTGCCTGCAAGACTTTGATGAAAACGGCGTGAAGCCAAAAACAATTTTACTTACTGACACAGTTAAGCCAAATACACTATGTTAAGAATTATTATGCAAATGGTATTTCAGTGCCTTAAAGGTAAAAAAAAAAAAAATACATTCAATGAAACTCATGGATGGTATTGTATCGGTCAAAAATTGTGACGTCGCATTTGGCCCTGGAGCGCACAATTGGGGAGGGTAGATGTCATTGCCCGTGTTCTCATTGGTGGGACACTGAGTGATTATTTACGTTAGCTACCGCTAAATAGAAGAGTTTGCAGTAAGAAAGTGGTGAGCAGTTGTCGCGTAAAAGGCTGCTGTAGCAGTTCGGACCAAAGAATACACTGAAACCTACGTTTGTATAGGTTTTCTAGATGGAAAAGATGCCATGGAGGGCAGGTTGAGCAAGGTTGAGGACATCAGTTAGCCTGGCTCTCAGCTGTGGGGCGCAGTGATTTCCTCTCTCCATGCTGCAGACCAATCAACACAATGATCGTCAGATGTCATATGACACGCAGCCCAAACGGCGACGTCCAGAGAGTCGTTGGTCACGTGTCTTCATTTGACCGATTGGTATTGGTATTGTGTCTCAGGGCTCTTTGAATCACTGACATCAATCTCAGACACCTGGGATGATTAGTTGTCAGATAAACCCAGTTAAGGGAAAAACTACTGAAAAAGGGCTTTAACCATCATTAAACATCATCAAGCATTTTCAAACAATAGTTAAGAAAAAATATCTCTCTGCTGATGAAAAGCATGAAAGAGTTGAATGCCTTGGACTAGGTATGAAAACCTTTCATATTTAATGAAACATTAAGCGTAATCATTGAACTGTTAAGAGATTTGTGGCTGATTCAGAGCATATACGTGTTTGTGCAGATAAAGGCACAATGTGGACGGTTCCTGCCAGACAAATACATCAGATTAAGAGAACAGCTGCTACAAAGCAGAAAACAGGTATTTGAAGCTGCTGGTGCCTCTGGAGTCTCCAGAACATCAAGGTGTAGGACCCTCCAGAGGCTTGCAGTTGTGCATAAACCGTCTATCCGGCCTCCCCTAAACTGTTGACTGCTGAATCGAATGCTCTTGAACAGAAACGGCTGCAGTGGGCCCAGAAACATCAAGACTCATTTTCAAACGGTCCTGTTCACTGATGAGTGCTGTGTAACCCTGGATGATCAGATAGATGGAGTATAGTGGATGGTTGGGGAATGGCCACAATGTCCCAACAAGGCTGTGATGTCAGTAAGGCCGGACTCACACCAAGCGGGAAAAAACAACGCTTTCCGTCGCTCAGCTTGCTCTATTTCCTTCGCCAGCCCCCCTTGTGCAGGAGCACGTGGAGGTGGGGTTGGAGACGCAGCTGAAGTGCGAGCCAATTACGCACAGGTGTCTGTCAGATCGTGTTCTGTGGTTGGTGGTCGCTGCCAAAAATGGCTCTGTATTTGCATAGCGTTTAAATAATTTCAACGCTATGCAAATCCAGAGCCGGTGCGGCCGCCCGTGTCGTGCCGCTCTCCTGTGGATTTCCAGAGGCTTCTTTCCGGTCGCCAGGCAGCATAGGGAATGAATGGAAGCTCGCCGCTCTCTTCCCTTCCGCCGCTCTTGGTGTGAGGGCGCGTTAAGGAGGTGGTGGAGTCATGTTTGGCCTGGAATCATGGGGAGAGAGCTGGTCGGCCCCTTTAGGCTCCCTGAAGGTGTGAAAATGACCTCTGAAAAATATGTGGAGTTTCTGGCTGACCACTTTCTTCCATGGTACAAAAAGAAGAACTGCTTTTCCCTAACAAAATCATCTTCATGGATGACAACGCACCATGTCATGCTGTACGTATTTCTGTGCCCACTGTAGCCGGCATTCAACTATTTCACGCTTTTCATCAGCACAGATTCTTTTTCTTTCCCTCGACTAAGCTCAGGTAAGAACATATCTCAGTATGTAAAAACGGTGGCCTGTTCCTTTAACTGGGCTTACCTGACAACTAATTATCACAGGCATCTGAGATTGATGTCAGTGATTCAAAGAGCCCTGAGACACAATGCCATCCATGAGTTTCATTTACTTTTTTTTTTTTTTTACCTTTAAGGCACTGAAATACCATTTGCATAATAATTCTTAAAATAGTGTACTGTTAACTTATTTAAAAAGATCATTCTCCATAATACATCAAACTGCTATTGTCTAAAATGATTCAACTCTAAAAAATATAGATGACCCAGAGTACCACCCGAAGAAGCTAAAGTTCCTCCTGTGGTACTACTGTAGAGCAGCTTAATGAATAAAGTTGACATGAGTTGAGTATTATCATGGGAATAGCATGGTAAATTGGGATTTTATTACACTAGGCTTGTGTTATAATTAGTAATATTACCATAAACACCATCTTATTACACTTTTAGGTACCATGCTTTTTTAATCCTATTGCCATGTTACTGTGCTGTGAAAGAAAGTGATGGTAAACTGATTAATCTCTATGGTTACACGTATTGAACTGCACATACCACAACCTCCATTTCGATAGAGGCAGGGTTTCCTGTTGCCTCATTCCTCCCGATCGGCTTCATGCCCGGCGTCAGAGCAAAAATCCTAAAATTAACTGAGACAGAAAAACATGTTTTAGATTTTTACATTTTATAACGGAAATAATATGTAATATATAGGCTAAATACAGTGCATTTAGAAAGTTTTCTGACATCATAGGTTAAAAAAAACAGCTGCTCATCCAATATCTGAGAAGATGGCGGTTCACAACTAAAGGCCATTAATATTAATAGTAGGGCTGCATAATGCATCGGCAAATTATCACTATCACAAAATTCAGTGATGCAATTTCCATGTCGCCAAAAGCCACAGTGAATCGCACACTGACTGACTGTGATTGACACATATTATTAGTGCATCGAACAAAACAAAAACACATAACTTTACAATGTGCAAAAGTTTTGTTTTAGTTTTACCGCATGTGGTTCCATTTTACATTTGTTTTGTTCTTGCTTTAAATATTTAGATTAAATATTTAGTCTTGCTTTGAGACAGTTTGATTGAAAGTGATCAGTTATCAAATATTGTTTTCCATACCATCCCGTATTATAACAGAAATAAATCAAATGGCTTGAATACTGATAACCCTTTAATGCCACAATTACCTATATTGTCAGGGGTGTAAAGGGTCTTATCCGTTTGGATGAAAAGGTATCCCGACTGAAACGAGACTAAGACCACCTTTTCCAAGGTGTATCCTGGGAACGCCGCCAGCAGGTACACATACTGTTTCACTGTGGGATTCTTGTCAAAACCATCAGGGGGGATCTGTCATTGGCAATACATTCAATACATTAAAAGCTATCCAGAAATAGTTTTACATTATGAAATTATGATGAATGAAACTTTACCACAAGTTCTCCAAGCGCTTGGTACTTGTTGGCTGCATTTAGCTCCACAGTTGTATGCTTCAATTCAGTGTTCTTTGTTGGATGGTTCCAGGCAGAGATTTTGACATTCATCGCTGCCTGTCCAGCACAGTCTTGACACTCCACAAAGATGTTCTCTGCTGTTCCCACACGCAACAGGTTGGGAGCAGACATCACTTTTCTGTTGAAAATAGGGCAAAAACAATACATTTATCCAATGTTGAATGGACAACATTGTTGTAATCTAGTGGAAAAAGGATGAGCCGAGGCACTCTGAATGGCAAAAAATAGTGATTTAGTTAAAAGCGTGCACCGACGTGTTTCAACTCTACTGAGTCTTCATCAGGGTAAGTGACACCACAGGTGTGTGAGCCCCATTTAAGAACAAGGGATCTCACATGATCACAAACACGTGACGTATAGGAAACTCACATTTTGCAGACATTTGAAAAAAAAAACTGGGCAATGAAAGAAAATCATAAACATTTACAAAAACATTTTTGCAAAAAAATATCAAATGCATAAACTACGATCTAGTTTATACACAAATAACTTGAGAAGGCTGAGAAGTGTACATTGAGCACAGACCAAACAGACAAGAAACTGGAAGAGCACAGTTGCCTATACAGTCTGGAGCGTGACCAAAAAACAGTCATTAGGGATCACAGGAAAAAAATAATAAATAATAATTGTTGTAATCTGTTCCTATTATTGATAGTTTAGTCTTTTTAAATCCCTGGGGTGGATTTTATTTATAATTAAGCATTATCGTTTTGTTGTAACAATTATAGCCTGAGTAAAAATCCAAGAGTAAAAGTTTTGGTCTGACTAATGTTTGCAAATTATTTTGACGAACCTCCAGACGAGATCAACAAAATGTTTCACCATCGCTGTGAACATCGATGTTTGCTTGGTTTGCAAACCAGACTCAGTCAGGGCCAAAATCGATAATACGGAACTGTGACACAACCTGAATGTGCCACGTAGCTATAGATCGTGCAAAGTGTAAATTAAACTCCTCTTTTTTGTGTGAAGCAACAACTACGATATTTAAAAGCCATTTATTTAATTATTTATTTTAAATTAAAACATATAACAACAAATATTATGCAATTCTTCATTTAAAATGCATTTATTTTATGACTTGTCATTCTATGCAGTAGACCAGTGGTTCTCAAATGCTCCACACCTTTTTCACACAGTACCATCTCATAAAATATTAGACCTTCCAAGTACCACCAGATCAAGATCAAATCAGGACTAAACTGGATCTGAAAAGGGTCTAACATGTACCTAAAAAGGACTAAATTACATCTAAACTGAGTGTAAACCATGTCTAAACCAGAAAAAAAGACAATAATACTAACTTCAAATAGATTCCTAAAGCTCAGATAAAATCCTGCCTAAATTTAAATGTATTGCCTAAAAATTGCAGATGATCCTAAGTACGACCTGAAGAAGCCCAAATACCACAGCTTGAGACCCACTGGTAGGTCATCTATTGAAAATTGAAATTTTTATGTCAATTATTGGTAAGGTTATAAGAATCCCTCTTGCCGTGCTGCCATTAAGATACCCAAAATAAGAAAGTTATAGCCTACACTTGCATTGGCCAATATGTTCAGTATATTTCCAGCTAAAACTGAGATGCCAATAAGTAATACTTTAATAATGTGGACTTACAATGGTGCGGCATCAGTGACAGAAGAGATCCAGGCCAAGCCCAGAGAGGCCAGGAGCCACAGCAGAGTCCTCTTCATCTTTCAGCTCTGTGCAGTGCAGGGTCCACTCAGGATGGGCTTTTTATCTGTGTCCCATGTGTAAACACACAACAGGAATACACAGCATTTCCCGACAGCAGTTGAGAAATGTCCCCAAAAAAATCCATGTGGAGAAATACCAACACAGAAAATCAATGAGGGTTATTTGGAATTGATAAAAATGTGCATTAACCTCTTACCACCCATCTTAACCGATTGCATTTTCTGCAGTTCAACTTCACCCAAATTTAAAAGCTTCTTGACTGGAGCTTACAGCCTATAGGCCAGAGTAATGCCTCATTTGAAAGCTGAGACCTACAAAACTGTTCTCAATGGATCCATTTCCTCGAATTGTTGCCGTGTTTTGTCACTTTTTTGCAGCTTTTTTCCATGAGTTTTTGTCACTTTTTGTTGCTCTTTTGTGGCTGTTTTTTTTTTTCGTCACTTTTTTCGTCGCACTTTCATCGGTTCATTTTTTATGCGTTTTCATCCTTGTTTTCTTCTTGGTTTTTTTGTTTTTTTGGTGCTATTTTGATGCTTTTTTCAAGAAGCTTTTAGATTTGGGTAATGCCAAAGCTGGGCAAAAAATGTGCTTGGTTCATGAGGGTTAAGATAACTTATTTTACAAACAATATTGTTGTTGTGAAAATGTACATTATAAACCAGATATAAAGTTTAGTCAAAGTAAAAAAAAAAAAAAGGAAAAGGACCAAAAAGGACAGAATCGTGATAGGCTATTGAAAGTAGGCTGTGACAGAAAATGGGCTTTCCCTGGCATGCAGATCTGCAGTAAAATGACCTTTGTATGTAAATAATTAAGCCAAAAACTTTCCCAATGTTATCGATTTTTAGCAAACATGACCAGAAACTGTTGGACTCTTAATCGCTGAAAGAGCTGCTGCAGATAATCAGGGGTGATGGTGGCGCAGTTGGTAGAGCGGGTCGTCTGATCGGAAGGTCAGGAGTTCGAATCCTAGCTCGTGGAAAAATGCACACTGTCGTCGTGTCCTGGGGGACAAATTTCTCTATTGAGATTTCTCTACAGAGATTAATAAAGGATAACTTAACTTATAGCTTCACTGCAACTTTAGAATAAATTATGTAGCTTTCCAACAAATGTGTGTTTCCGCATTCAAGCCTTTCTCCCCTCTTGTTGGGTTGTTATGCATTGTTGTAGCTGTTGGGGCGATATAGCCCATATATGACCGCCGTGGTTGCCTAATAGGTAGCGTTCACGTAACATCACAACATTCTAAAGAGCCCATAGTTTAAACTTAAGGTGGAGCAACTGAAAATTCCATGGCGGTAACTATGGTAACTGCAGTAACTGACAAAATGCAGATTTTTATGTCTTTGTTTTTGGCTCATACCTCAGTCTTAATGGAAGAATCCGAAGTTCATCGTCTCCTCTTCCAGCACATATGAACAGATGTCTAATTATTTTCCCCAAAAGGCGTCAAAAGTGGTGACAATATTCGAAAACATGAGTGTGATGTTGTCCAGTAGAAAGGACTTTCAGACATAAAAATGATATCACAGGTTTGTGAATCCAATCACTGTCAAATACTGAAGAACAAAAACATTTGTCAATTTCCTTTTTGGAGATTTCTTACAAAAAGGTTATTTCTCCCATAGAGTTGTATTGGTCCCTGTCCTCCACCTGACATTATGACATCACATTCTAAATCGTGAACGCCACCTATTACAATCCTTTCCGGACGCGTGAATCACTAAAAAACATCCAAAATTGACATACTCAAAAACGTATTTATTCTTGAATGACTCGAATATGCACATAACTGTTCCACAAACACGCTCTACAAACACGGTCAAACAGTTTCCTCATTAGACAGCACCTGTTAGGTGATTAACCACGCCTTATATAGACTCCACACAGGCAGCACAGATCACAGGGGCTTCCAGAGCGCCACATATGGCCAGGAGGAAAAACACAAAAATGGCTCCAACAGTAGCATTTATCAAAAATGATGTCAACTTACCTGCGCACACACAGGAGAGGGAGGACTCGTCGCCTCTGATTGGTGCTGTGGGAGCATGTGTTTTCATTAACACACAGGAAGCCAGGCCAGTGTGGGAGCGCTGTTCAATAGGACCATGGATTTTTTATTTTTTATTAAATAGAACATTTCTGGTCAAGGTTGGTTGAAGTGTCTGAAAGTATTAAAAATGGTATTACGCAAGGTAGTGCAGTTAGTCCAGTTCTTTTTAATATCATGATCAATGACATTTTTGAAAAAGGGAAGAGGTGTTCATGCCTCTTTGTAGATGATGGGGCTATTTGGGAAAGGGGCAGGAATGTTGCTCAGGTTTATCAAAGTATTCAAAAAGGAATAGACATTGTGGCGAAGTGGTCTTATGATTGGGGGTTTAAAATCTCGGTGGAGAAGTCATGCTTTATGGTAATAACCGGGAAAAAGGCACAGAAAATGCAAGGACTTACTCTGTACAATTGCCCATTGGAAAAAGTTGATGTTTTTAAATATCTGGGACTCTGGATTGATGAAAAGTACCTGTGGAATAAACACATTACTAATGTAGAGACAAAATGTAATAAGGTGATTAACCTTAGTTGAAGTGTGTGTCAGGCTATCATTGGTGCGGGAGATCTACTTATTGATACATATATGTTGCTGTTAAATCTGTAGTGATTAGGAATACATGTTCAGTTT
Organism: Neogobius melanostomus; assembly: GCA_007210695.1. Classification (NCBI taxonomy): domain Eukaryota; kingdom Metazoa; phylum Chordata; class Actinopteri; order Gobiiformes; family Gobiidae; genus Neogobius; species Neogobius melanostomus. The sequence continues at coordinate 806,936 of VHKM01000700.1, read as the reverse complement.
TGCTGGGTCCCATCACATGTGGGGGGTTGAAGGGAATGAGGTGGCTGACAAGCTGGCAGAAAGTGCCCTCGCAAGGGATATTTCTATTACTCTCAATCTAGGGAAACCTGAAGCAAAATCACTCATTTACCAAAGGCTTTAAGACGTCTGGGATGAAGATACAGAGGGCAGACACTTGTACAGGATTCAAAAATCTGTTAATTTAGTAGGCTAAGTAAGGCTTCTACAGGCAGGTGCAGAAGAGAAGATTCTGTTATTACACAATTGAGACTAGGCCACACTGGATTCACCCTATTCAGAATCAATTAAGCAGTTTCGGACAAGTGTAGTGTCTGTGATGTGAGTGAGAGTGTGGATCACGTTCTTTTGGAATGTGTGCGGTACAGTGTGGAGAGGGACAGACTGAAGAGGTCTGTGATCAAAGCAGGACGAGACTGGAGTGTTAAAGGTCTGTTGGGGGCTTTGTCTGGGGGGCTTTGCTTTGTTTTCTTTTGTAGGTGTGTGACGGGGCACAAGTGGGACCTGGAGTCATGTTTTAAGTATGTTTTTGTTTTAAGTTGTGTTTTACTGCATGTATATTCACTCCTCCCCAAGTAATTGCCACGGCAACCGGCCTGTCACCAGTAGCCTGGCATGAGCCATATTGATCCTCCATGTTACGCCGCGCTCACACCTAGACCGGCGGAACAGAAGAGAGCGGCGAGCTTCCATTCATTCCCTATGCTGCCTGGCGACCGGAAAGAAGCCTCCGGAAATCCACAGGAGAGCGGCACGATACGGGCGGCTGCAGCGGCTCTGTATTTGCATAGCGTATACATTTTTTCCGCTTGGTGTGAGCCCGGCCTTAAGAGATACAGCGAACTGATTGAGAAGCGAACTTTGAATTGGAACAGGATTTGGGCCGCGCATGATGACGTTTCAGGAGTCCACGAGCACACAAGTCCGCACAAGTACACAGGCTGATTCCGAAACCCTTAAATTAAAGCCTCTAAGTACTAACACTAGCAATTAATCCTTAACCTTTCATGGGGTCAACTGTTAGATCTCTATGCAGTTAGTGAACTTCTGCTTCAGCAGCTTTTACCCAATTCAACCGTCCTTACCCAGGGAAGGGGAAGTGACATCACCAACAGCTGTTCTTCTTCTTCGTTAAGGATATTGGCAGGCAAACAAAAGCGCATGCCGCCTCCTACTGTATTGCATATGCAACAACATAGTGTCCAAATAAAGACATTAAATGACTTGTGTCTTTCATTCCTGTGGCTGGTCACATTTAAGGAGAAGAAAAAAAATCCAAATGAGCCATCACATTTCCCTTTAGCCTTATTTTATCTCAACAGCAGTTTCATAAAGCTACAGTATGCAAATTAGCCATGTGGCTGAAGTTTCTACTAAATGAAAGCAAAAGTACAAACTGTCTTCATTTAAGCCATTTACTGAGGCAGCTCTTTAAAACACTGACATGTGACTGTGCTGTGGTGACTAGCATGTATTTCTTTACTTGTATCAAGTTTGGCTTGTGCAGAATCTCTTATATATATATTTTTTTTTATTATTTGTGCACCTGTCAATCAACAGTGGTTGCACATGAAGAATCACTCAAGGGTGGGGGCGAGAGGGGCCAGGGGGGCGGACATGCGGCACAGTGGCTTATGGGATGGCACATAGCTCCTAATCACCAGTGAGGTAGCATCAGAAATCCCTATGCTAAAGTGGCTATTTTCCTAACTCCTTCCTAACCGACAGCGCAATTCGGAGGCTTCTTGTCATGGCTGACGCTGACGCACATCCAGTTTGGCGTAAGACCTCTTACCAATTTAACGGTTTCAGAATCAGCCAGATGCTCCATCCGAAACCAGTAAATTGGTAAGAGGTCTTACGCCAAACCGGATGTGCATCAGCGTCCGCCATGATAAGAAGCGTCCGAATTGGGTTGTCGGTTAGGAAGGAGTTAGGAAAAGTGGCCTGTATGCTAACTATCATAGCCACTTTAGCATAGGGACCTCTGATGCTAACTCACTGGCGATTAAGAGCTATGTGCCATCCCATAAGCCACTGCGCCAATCTCCCCACCCCCCTCGCCCCACCCTCGAGTGATTCACGCGCAACTACTGTTTCGTTTCATTTCATTTTATTGCGAGCCCCATTAGCTCCTGACTCATTGCAGGAGCTCTTCTACCTGGGGTCTCCTTCATTTTCATTACAAATGTTTACATAACAAAAAACAAACAAGACAACAACACACACACACACACACACACACACACACACACACACACACACACACACACAAAACCAACCGTGGGAGCTCAGTGTGAAACCAAATAAAAACATGTCGCTAGCCAGTAGCCACACAGCACAACCGCTCAACTCATCTTTGCCTTGCTTTTTGGAAAACATGTAAAAAGACGTTTTATAGGAAAGGCATTGTTTTTCCTCATTGCCATTCCAACAATACAGAATGACCTAGGCAATTACAGGTCGGCCATGCAGCCAACGATATCACATAAAACCAAAAAGAACTGTCAGTAGATATGTAGAGTTGACCTAAAACAGCAATAACAGCATTTTTATCATTATCACCATTTCCATCTGACAAAGTAAAACCAACAATCCATTACCTAAACAAAAGTAAAACATTTACAGTAATCAAAAACATTTGGAGTTTTGCATGAAGCATGAATCTCAACCTAACAACTCGACTCTATCGTCATCGCTCTCACACAGGGCTGCAACTAACAATCACCATAAACTGATAAATAGTTTCCTTTATCATTTATCATGTTATTCACTGATCTATAATCAAACAGTCCAGATTGGTAGCTGCAGTCCCAAGCTAAGCCCACAGATCCCATTACCCACAGCACCAGCTTAGAACTTCCCTATCACATCGTTAGCGTATTAATCCGAATTCATTCTTGTGTAAACAAAAACACCTTTAACTTCTTTTGAAAAAATCTTTTGCTGTTTTCTGACAACAAAAATCCTGGTAAAGCATTCCAGGCAACCATGGCTCTGTAACAATCAGTTCGCTCCATCTGATTAGTTTTACAACAGGGTAGAGCGCACCTTGTTACACAGGTCTGACGTGTTCCATAACTATGATTATCTGAGAAAAATGAAAATTTATTATGTATGTCTTTATTTTTGTCATAATAATGTTCCTAATAAATGTTATTAGGAAATACTTTAATCTACATTTGACCGTTAACCACGCCAAACTATCATGCATTGTCCTCACATTAGTTCTGTATGGGCAACCTAAAACAATCCGTGCTGCTACTTGTAACTTGTGTAGATTATTTTCACTTGTGTTTGACCAAACAACTGATGCATAGTCTAAGTATGAAAGTACAAGTGATTGAACTAGTTGTTTAGTCAACCACCGAGGAATACACTCGATTGACAGGTGCACATTTAATAATAAAAATAATTAAAAAAAAATAAGATTCTGCACAAGCCAAACTTTATAAAAGTGACAAAATACATGTTAGTCACCACAGCACAGTCACATGGTTTTAAAAAGCCTCCTCAGTAAATGGCCTAATGAAGGCAGTTTGTGCTTTTGCTTTCATTTAGTAGAAACCTAAGCCGTATGGCTAATTTGCATACTGTAGCTTTATGAAACCGCTGTTGAGATAAATAAAGGGAAATGTTAAGGATCATTTGGATGTTTCTTTTTTTTTTCGCCTAAATGTCTTAATTTGGACACTATGTTGTTGTTGGACAATATACAGTAGGTGGCGGCATGCGTTTTTGTATGGCCTGCTCTGAACTTTAAAGAAGAAAAGCAGCTGTTGGTGATGTCACTTCCCCTTCCCCTGGGTAAGGACGGTCGAATTGGGCAAATGCTGCTAAAGCTCTAGTTCCCTAACTGCATAGAGATCTAACAAGATAAGCACAAGCTATGTTTCTTCTGAAATCCAACACCAATGGGCAATGTAAATGACACAAGCAGGGTATTAGCGCCATCATCTGGCCAAAATGTTGGCCTCAAAAGTGTGGCAAGTGCTAATTAGTTGAACCTGTCTTGAATTAGTGAGATTAGCCAAGCTCGGTGTCCCTTTTGTGAAACCCAGTAATCGCAGCTTGAATTGTTGTGCCTAACGTAAACCAGGATTTGGAGCCTAATGCTGCATCCGAAACCACTAAATTGGTAAGAGGTCTTACGCCAAACCGGATGTGCGTCAGCGTCCGCCATGATAAGATGCGTCCGAATTGGTCTGCCAGTTAGTAAGGAGTTAGGGGAAGTGGCCTGTTTGCTAACTATCATAGCCACTTTAGCATAGGGACCTCTGATGCTAACTTACTGGCGATTAGGAGCTATGTGCCATCCCATAAGCCACTGCGGCAATCTCCCCACCCCCTCGCCCCCACCCTCGAGTGATTCATGCGCAACCACTGTTGATTGACAGGTGCACATTTGATAAAAAATAAAAATAAAACAAAAGATTCTGCACAAGCCAAACTTTATAAAAGTGACAAAATACATGTTAGAGTCACCACAGCACAGTCACATGGTTTTAAAGAGCCTTCTTAGTAAGTAAGTAAGTAGTTTGTGCTTTTGTTTTCATTTAGTAGAAACTTAAGCCACATTGTTAATTTGCATACTGTAGCTTTATGAAACAGCTGTTGAGATAAAATAAAGGGAAATGTGAAGGATCATTTGGATGTTTCTCTTTCTTTCTTTTCTTTTTTTTTTCTGCCTTAAATGTCTTTATTTGGACACTATGTTGTTGTTGGACAATATACAGTAGGGGGCGGTATGCGCTTTTGTTTGGCTTGCACTGAACTTTAAAGAAGAAGAACAGCTGTTGGTGATGTCACTTCCCCTTCCCCTGGGTAAGGACGGTCGAATTGGGCAAATGCTGCTGAAGCTCTAGTTCACTAACTGGATAGAGATCTAACAGTTGACCCCATGAAAGGTTAAGGATTAGTAGCTAGTGTTAGTACTTAGAGGCTACAATTTCATGGTTTCGGATGCAGCCTTAGCCTAGCTTTACTGAGTGAGTTTTATGAAATAGCCCTCTGTTTTGAAAACGAGGCCCATGTTTGTAAACCGTAGGGAAACACGTGAATAAATCCAGACTGCAGGTCTTTGTCCATATTTTTGTGTGTGTTGACTTCACTTTCAGCTGCTAATTAATATTTTTGCACAAAAAATCTCAAAAATGAGTTTAGGCTCCACCCACCGCGCTCTAGTTATCACATAAACACAGAGTTTACAAACTGTATAATATGGCAACAACACTGGCATTGCCAACTGTCAAAAAAGAGTTGATTTCACAGATTAACTGATTTTATGCTGTATTTCAGTAAGATTTAAAAATGGAAGTTTTCAGGGTAAAATCCATTGGAAATGTTATATTATAATATAATATTTCCATTATATTCAATAGGAAAAATACAGTGATTTTATTCATGTGCCAACAATGGGAATGAGGCCCAAGCTGGTGAAATTCAGTAAAAATGTTCAAATTCATTCTTTTTCTTCCAAATGAAATGCTGACATTGTAAAAAGTGAAGTTTTAAAAAGCTCTGGAAGAAAAACATGTGTTTATAATGGAAGTTAATGGGGCTGTTTCAGTCGCTGCCATTTTCAAATAAAGAATCGTCCACTACAGAAAAACTACAAATGCATCAAATCCATTTCACTTCTCATCTGTGACACAAACACGGCTCTGGAAACAGACAAAGCCTCAGCTCTCGACATTTTATTATTTAAAATATAATCACACTTTTGTGTTTTTGTCTAACAATTCTTTTTAGCTTTAAATTTTGAAACTGGAATTTTAAGGGTTAAAATCCAGAAAATTATGACATGTTTGGTAGTTTTCGAAATGTTTCCAGTAGTTCATATGATTTATACAAAAAGTGGAAAAAAATATTGAAAAATGTAGATTTTATGGCTGTTTTTAGGCGTGTACATTTTTGTACACTATGGTGGCGAACGTACGGAAAGTTGTAAATCTCTCACTACAGAAAAACTACAAATGCTTCAAATCATTTTTGGCTCATCTTTGACACATCCAAGGCCCTAAAATCCACCAAAGCCCCAGCTCTCTACTATTCATTATTCTAAAAATAATTAGGTTTTTATGTTGTTTTGTAAAAACAACTGTTTCAAAACTTTTCGTTTGGGAAACTGGCAAACAAAGGGTTAAAATCCCCAAATAAATCACATGTTTGGTAGTTTTGATATGGTGAGAAGTGATTCATGAGATTTATGAAAAAAAATTGAAAAAAGATCAAAGTATGTGGATTTTAAATCAGTTTGAAAAGCGTGTACATTTTTTGTACAGAAATGAAAGAAAAGAAACACTGGCTTAGGAAAATGTGTCTCAAAAGAACATTTTCTGCAGAAATCCACATCTCAAACTGCAACACAGACAAAATGGTCATCAAATGGAAAAAAAATGTACAAAAATGTAGGATGATATAAGGGTTAGAAACCATCTCTGCAGGTTTATTCTGACACTGTAATTCTAAACTGTACATTTGATTTGTACAACTCATTGCTTTCTGTGCATGTGCCTGCGCGAGCATTGAGAGACACACAACAAACAAAATAACTTCTTTTACAAAATATTAGTGAATATTAGTGTGAAAAAGAACAAATAAGGACAGGATCGTAATATTGAAAGTAGGCTGTGACAGAAAATGGTCTTTCCCTGGCATGCAGATCTGCAATAACCTTTGTATGTAATCATTAAGCCCAAACCTTTAACTATCGATGTTTAGTGTTTGCTAAAGAGAAAGCAAACATGACCTGAAACTAGTGGACACTCGACTGCTGAAAAATCTGCTACATGTAATCATAGCCTCACTGCAACTTCAGAAGAAATTATGTAGCTTTCCAAGAAATGTGTGTTCCCACATTCAAGCCTTTCTCCCCTGCTGGGTTTTTATGCATTTGTGTAGCAATTATCAGAAAGGATGTCAACTTATTTGCGCACACACGGGAGAGGGAGGAGTCGTCGCCTCTGATTGGTGCTGTGAGAGCACGTGACTTAATTTACACACGGGAAGCCAGGTGAGCGTGTCCGCGTGAGTGTTGGTCGTGTCCGCGTGAGTGTTGGTCATGTTGTGCCAGCGCTTCACAGTGAGCCAGTGGGATCGGGAGCACTCAGGTAAGAGAAATATGTTCTCTAATGTCGTCTAAAACTCATATACAGCCGCATTATCCAGTATTTTCACTTCGGTACTAGGCTGTGGCGTCAAAACGAAGCAGGTGGCTTCCCTACCTGCCGAACAGGTGTAACAAGACCTTTGGCATTCCTCCACGCAGCCACCCGCACACAGCGACGGAGCGGTGAGTGTGTGCCCGGTCTTTATGTAAACAAGAAATTATGAGTTAAAAACGCTTGAAGTAAGTCGGAGTGGACTAAGGAAGTCTTTGTTGCAATCTTTTAATGGGCCTGTCTGCACTAGCCTACACATTAGTTTTCCAACACTAAGCAAAACGTTATTTTATAGATTCAGAAACTATTGTTAACCTCTTGACTCCCACCTGAACCAAGGATATTTTTTCCAGTTCGGCTTTACCCAAATCTAAAAGCTTTAAAAAAAAAAAGCATCAAAATGGTGATAACGCAACAAAAAAGTGACACGATGACAAAAAAGCCACAAAAACGCTTCAAAATTGTGACACAAACACGCTGACAACATGACACAAACGGTACCATTACTTTTGTAGATCTTAGCTTTCAAATGAGCCATTACACTGAGTGAAGACAACTGGAGAAAATGCCCTTGGCTCAGGCCGGGGGTAAGGGAATAAATTATTCTGTTCTTTACTGTATTTGTTCTTAATACCAAAAATTGAAGCTTAATATTATTTGAGTAGGCTAGGCCGCTTTGTTTGATATAATCTTCACCCCAGGCAACTTGAAAAATTGTTTTTAAAATAACTGTACATTGTAGTTTCTTGGCTCCTGTTCTCTGTGTTTATTGCTTCTCTTTGCCTTAAACCCATTCATTAACCCTACATCGATTACAGAAACAACTGTCCTTTGTTCTACGGATCTGGACTCCTCATGTGAGCAGTGGAGCCTGAAGCTGGTCCATGTATTTATCAGGAAGGTATGCAGCAGGTATCACAAAACAACATTTTGGGGACACTTTGTCATTGTCTTGTAACTGTCCCATCTCAATAGGGTTTGTTGTGTTTAAAAGCTCTACAAGTATATTCTAAAACTGCCACGAATTGAAGTGATAAATGTATTGGTTGAAATGTGGCATAAGGTGCGGTGGTTCCACGTGGTGTTGACTCAGTTGTCCAGCCCAAGTGCAGTTTCCAAGGGTGTTTCCATGTGTCATTTGAATGTCCTCCCCGTGTCTGGGTGGAGTCTGGTCCTGCATCAACCCAAAACATGCACAGTAGGTTAATCCTTCTGGAACGTAATTAGATCAGGAGATGGGTCGGTGGTACATGTTTTTCGTGGGAGGGGAAACTGGAGTATCCGGAGAAAACCTACGGGGAGAACATGCAAACTCCACACCGAAAGGGCCCGTTCAGGTGGGAATCGTACCTGGGATCTTTTTGCTGTGAAGCAAGAGTGCTAACAGCTGTGCTACCAAGCCACCCACTTAAACTTCATCGCAACTCTTTTCAAAGTCATTCAGCCAACAGGATGTTTAGGGAAAGGGCTACTAAGCATGCTATAGGTTTTTCCACAGCAAAACAAAAGATGATCTGGAATAAAAATGAAAACTTACAGTATCATTATTTTTGCAGTTAATGAAAGACAAAAGCACTGTAACATGATCTTTTCCCTTGTGTGTTTTCCCAGCATGGCGGTGCAGGAGTTAAGCCCAGTGTCCCTGTCTGTGCTGATGTCCAGTGTCCTGTCTCTGCTCTCACTGGGGGTGCTGCTGCTCTTGTGTCTGATCAGGAAGAAGCGGAGGATGGAGGGAAAGTACCAGCCCAGTGCGGAGGAGCAGAAACAGCCTGGAGCCAACCGCCCCGAAAAACCAGGACTGCATCTACCACTGCCTAAAGAGGAGCGACTCATTTAGCATAAGACTGATTGTGACTTTACAAAAGACTTAACCCCCATTGAAGATTTCACTGGACAAATCGTCACTTTCCCCAAAATTGTATTTGTTGTATTTGTACAAGAGATTGTTCACAGTATTTTTTTTAAATAGTTTTCTAGAGTTGAGTATCACTGTGTGCCAATATGAAGCATGTCCTGGGACTGAAGCACCTTTTGTACATACAAATTTCTGATGTTACACAAATTATTGATAAATATTTGCACAAGATGTTTAGCAATGTCAGGGGGAAATCAAGTTGGTGTTCTAAAAATAAATTTCTTAATATTTGTATGTCTAGGTTTTTGTTTTTGTTTTGATAATAGCTATTATATACTGGGTAGGAATTGGCCGTGGGGTGGGGGGTCAGCTGGTCCTGAGTACAGAAGATGACTCAAGTACCTTCATTGAAGATGTACACTGTGTAGTTTTTTTTCATTTTGTTTTGAAAGTTTGACCATAGGCCTAATGACCAATAAAAATATCCATTATATCTGTATGGATATGTCTCCTGAAAATACAATTTGCCGGTGTAACATGTTGCATACATGTACGGAGGATTACATTGCAAGTGATGTCCTAGCATGGCAACAACATGGAAAAAGAAGCTGTCAAGTGTTACATTGTTTTGACTCCTTTTGAGGGTTGTTTTTAGGATACAAATGATTAATGCATACCCTCGGTTGATACTATCTTGTGAAGGTAATCGTAGAGTACAAAGTATTTACATTTTATTGGGGGGAAAACACACCAATTACCCTACAATAAAACACAAACACTGCATGTATATAAGAAACAAAATAATTGCGGCATTTTCAGTATCCGTCTTCAATATAACAAAAGTCAATAGTGCATACAGCCTGAATCCAATATTAGGCCTGATATTGCTCAGAGCGGAACTCTAACAAGACATGATTTTACAGATGGCAGAGTAACAATCTCCTCAAGCTTCAAACCTCTTCTTAAGTTCGGACACGTTTATGGGCGGCAGGTCCTTCTCCTCCGGCGTTTGCTCTGACTGACCCTCTCTGCTGCATAAGGATCCACCCACTACAGCCAAAGTCCTGAGCCTCGACTTTAAATCCGGTCCTTGGATTGTGGCGTGACTTTGGAAGCGGGCTGCAGCGGCGAATACTTTAGGCGCAGGCGGGGTGGCGCGGGTTGGGCGGGCTTCTTGTTCCACTGGTTTTTCGGGGGTCACCGGGTCACTCTGGTGGGACGGTGAAGGGCTCGGACCATGGTCTGTTTTTCCAGTCACTTGGTTTCCAATCAACTCCTGGGGCTTCTCAATTGTTTCATCGTTGGAGGGTTTTTTAAGTTCATCTTTACTAAAAGTCTCCTTTTCTGTTGCGTGTGAATCTTCATCGCTGTTTGTGTTTGCATCATCAACTATTTCAACATCTGCAGCTATTTCCTGAAATAAACTGGTCTCTTTATTGTTATCTCTTTCATTTACTTGTTCACCACTTAATTCACTTGCGTCTTCATCTTGCTGTAGACTGGTTTTCCCATCTTGCTGCTGATTGTCACTCATCACCAGTGTCTCCTCAGCCTCCCCCTTCTCGGTCTTGTGCAGACTGAGTTGATCCCAGTCCTCCGTTAAATCAGACAGATCCTCCGCGGTCTCTTGGTGCCAGCTGTGCAGGCTGCCGCTGCCACTGATGCAAAGACTCTCTTGGCTTGGGTTGATGAGACTGCGCTGAAATACAACAATGAAAGAGATGCAAAAACAGTAAGTATGTTATACAATTTACTCTCATTACAATATTTGGGAAATCAATACTGCAAAATCTTTCACAAAAATCATTTCATCCTCTTTCTGGCTGAGATTGATAAGGGTTTTTTAGCAAACAAGTACTAATTGGATTTCCAAATTGTGTTCCATTTTAGCCTTGTTTTGACGACAAACTGCATATATTTTTGTTTGAACTTTTTATGTGCATTTTTTTCTTTTTTGCAGATTTGACCTTTCCATTTCCTCCTTTTCCATCACTGTGGCCTCTATGATGCTACAGGATCCATTGTATTTTTTTTTTTTTTACAGTTTCTGGGTTCACTGCCGATGGATCCTCTCACCAGAAACCCTACAAAACAATTGATTTGATTGAGTGTTGTAGAGACCACCCCGTAAAGGCGCTTTGTTAACCACCCACACAGCCATTGGGTCACTAAAAGGTAAATTACGCGAAATATAAAGTTTTTCTTTTTACATAAAATGTTGCATAATGTAGCTTTTAAACGTAATAGAGCGTATTGTGTTGAAATGATTTAGTAAACTATTGCAATAATATAATTTTAGCATTATTTAACATAGTTATCAAATACCTTTTCCTCATATTTTTGTTCCCTACTAGTAGTCCTGCTCAAAATCTTGTAAAGGTAAGATTTTGAAGTAGCTGAGTATTTTGTGATTATTGTTGTGAATTTGTAGCTATATTGGTTGAATATAGTATACAGTATGTATAGCTGATATTTACAGCCTTTTTGTCTACACATGCCCAAAGTTGGAGATTGGTAAAAAAAAGATTTAGCTTCATTGATGACTGAACATCAGTCTAAACCAGGTGGTATGGCTTCGACAAGCCACGACCCAAATAAAATGTAATTTGGCATATATCATATAAAATATTGTATTTTACACAAGCAGTGGGTACAGTATGTCTTTAAGACTGGAATTATGGTTAAAAACAAGCCAATAACATTGATTTAAACAGAGTCTGGTAGTGTTTCAGATGGAAATATTGAAAAAAATCTTCCCTGGAATAGACATTTGCGAAAATCGTTCTGTGACCCACTTTTGGGTCCCGACCCACCAGAGAATCACTGATCTAAAAAATCTATTTTAATTCAGGTTTGTTTATTTCTATTAAATATTTCTCTGCTTAAATACACGCAAATCAGCAGCTGTTTGTTTTGCACCTGTACCTTGGTGATGAAATCATGGCTGTCAGGTCCAAACAGGTCCAGGCTGCGGGTGCAGTAGAGTACCCCGCGGTCATGAGAGCTTCGAGAGCTCAGGGTGTCAAAGATCTCCCCAAGAAGGTCCATCTCCTCTGGGTCACACAGCAGCGGATCCTCCTCCTCCTCCTCCTCCTCTCTGTGGTCATCCGAGTCATGTTTTGGCTCAACCCTGGCATGAGCAAGAGTCACAAACACAAGCCGGAATGCTACAGTGTGCATTTTGACTCAAATGCATGGTATACACTTCAGGCTGTTCATACACAACTACCTTCAGTACCAAGCATGTTTTATACCTATGGGCTGGGAAGTACATGTGCAGCCCGAAAATCACAAATATGAAAGGGCATCTGGTTTGAAGATTCATTGCTATAAATTATACATTATTGTTGTCTTAGATGTTTTGTGAGAAATACATTTTAAATCCTAGGTTTGTTCACCTGTCCCATGCTCCACCCTCTGTGTTTCCTTGATCTCTGAGAGCCCTATATCTGTGAAGGGGACGTGACTAACATGAGGCAACAGTGACAATGTAAAGCCATAACAAAGTAACAGGCCACACACAACATTATAGAGCAACAAAGCATGCAGAAGAAAGTAAATGGAAACAACAGATTAGACCATAATAATGGTTTAAATAAATGTTCACATTTCAGTGAAGAGTAAACATACTTTGTCAAAGTGCTGTGTGATTGGCAGTCGGTCCTGCAGGCCATGTGATGCGCCGCGCCGATGGGACAAAGAGCCTCCCCTCTGCAGACTCAGCTCCTCACTGTGGTTCTTCATACATAAAGGCACAATTATGGACAATATTTTAGAACTAGTCTCACAAAACATTATGACCACTTACATTAGATCTTAACATCTTGATAAAATGGTGACTGATCAATTCTAAAGCACCTTCTGTTCAATAATAGCCTCTGCAAAACCACAGGAACTGCTGTCATTTATAGTCAGTTATATCAATTTGTTGCACTTTTCCACTTTAAAAAGGTAATTTCCTTCCGAATAGTCCACTAACTGAGGGGGTTTTATTTTCACCTGTTGGCAGTCACAATATCTAACACCTGATTGACGTTTGAAAAACCTTAGATAGAATAACTGTATGGATCTGTTTACCTTATGGACCAATAGATTTTTCAGTCCAGATTTTGTGAGACCTTTGGCCTGTAAGAAATATAAAACCCCATATGAACATTAAGAGCACAGTGACTCTTCCATTAACACTTATGGATATTTTGCTGTGCACCTTCATGTTTGACTTCACATTGAGGATCAGGCTCCTCCTCCCTTCTGTAGAAATACAAAACAAAAGCAACAATTTAATTATTTTAAAGCTTTTGACAACACCACAGAACACAAGCTCACCCTTATATTGCCCACTAACTGCTGGTAGGACCTGGGCTTCCCTGTAACAGACAGACACATGACTTACGTACAATATAAAACACATGACACAACGACACGCAGCAATAATGATGGGAACCTGAAGAGTCTTCACAGTTCTGAATCTCTTCCTCAAAAGGTCTTCAGGCTCGTGCCCTTTGTTCAAAATGTCCACGCGACTGTCAACGAACTGAAATCAAAATTAACAAAAAAGTACAAGATAAACACGATCGGCAATAGCGCCTTGTCACCAGCAGAGGGAAGCAGCCACACGACTAACAACACGGCACACTGTACCTGTTTGAAGCACTGCAGATGTACAGCGCTTTGAAGAAACTGCCTCATGCTGTTGGACTTGTGATCCAGAAACAGATCTTTGTTAAAACTTACTTCACCGTCCTGCAAAATCAAAACCATGTATGGAAATGCTTAAGTAAAAAGCAATAGCAGAGATGTCCAGAATGCATTATCCTCTCGGCTTTTAAATGACCATACTGCAAAAGATTTGACAATTACTGGTCTAATCCAAACCAGATAATATGATAGCACAAATAAACTAAAGGGGAATTGTTTTTCACGATAAAGTGGCGACAGATGAAGGTTTTGTCATTTGAAAAGACTTAAGAATTTTGTGAACCAAATCACTCACAACAAATACAGAAAATATAGCCCCCCGAGGATGACATGAAAGTCCAGGGCGTGAATACAACTATGTCTTTGTAGTGCAGTATGTTATTCATAAAACTAAAAAGTATTGCAAATTATTTTCTGTGTGACCTGAGTGTGTAGCGCCTCTCGGTATCCCCCGAACAGCAGCGCCTGTGTTCTTAAAAGGCCCTGGACACCCCACAGCCTGGAGACACGGCCTGCCGTTTCAGGCCTATCTTCAGCTGGGACATCTGCACACAGACTCTCAGAGGTGAGCGGAGACAGCCCTTACATGAGCATTCAGGGCGGCACGATATGAGGGAGAAGAAACTGTGGTATTTGATAACTGTGCAAAATGGCAAAATCTGTGTTATTGCATTTTCTATCAACCATTTTATTTTTGACAAAGTAATTTCCTTTAAGTTAAGAAAAAAAAAGAAACCAAACAAAGACTAAAACACATAAGAAATTGTACATGGTTTGAACTAAAACCTGTTCTACAAAAAACAGTTATTTTTGCCTCTGTAAGGGAAAAATGAAAGATCTCGTATTGGATTTTTTTTCTTCTTGCCATTGGGATAATTTTGTGATATATTGTGCAGCCCCATGATTTCATATGACTTTTAATATATTCATGTTACCACATCGGGGGGGATCCTCTTAAAGTCGTCAAAGGGACTTTCCAGCGTGTTGGTGTCCACATTGAGAACGATGACTTCTTCTAAGCCTCGACTCTTCACCCTCTGTTGGTCAAACACAATCAGGATGGGCATACAATAAATAATTAAAGCCATTTCAGCCCCTTTCCATTAACACAGTGTGGCGCAGTGAAGAGCGATTGCATGGGACAGTCACGCGGCCCATTTGGGTGAGGGATATGAGAAATGACACATGAGCCATTTACTAACCCAGGCAGTAAACGCAGTCACACAGAGGCCCTCCATGTTGATAATGTTAAACTTTGGTTAATAGAGGTTTAACAATTGCTTTTTTTTCTCTACATCCTCTAAATGTGCCATGACAAATAAAAAAATATAAAATACAAACATATTTTCAGTACTTGGGGGATTCTTTTTCTGTTACAGCACTTTGAGTCAATACAACATACAATTGTTTCTTTCCTGCATCACGCATACATGGACATATTAGTGAAAACGCAGGCCAGTAGATGATTGTCTGTACCTAACCTAGTACTTTACCTCTGATAGACTGGAGTGGACTCCTATGAGGTACGGCATTGGAGCACTGTCACAAAAAGTCATTTACAAAACAAAGAAACAAATAAACAACATATCAATGTGAGGCTGGATTTCCTACCAGCAGTAATCTAGCAGGTGCGGGGGCAGAACCGGGATGAAGATGTGCTGCCAGTACATGGGATACAGCATTGCGCTCAATGCATGGATGCAAGATGTCAGCTGTAAATGTAAGAGAGGTCATTTAAGATACATTACCTGGATGGTATATATTATTATAATTCATTATTTGATTGGAATGAGTAGTTAAGGGCTATGTTAAATTTAGCATGGATGTGGAAAGACTTAACATTTTCACATTTTCTCAAGTTCAGCTTTACCCAAATCTAAAAGCTTCAGCATACAGGCCATTGCCTGATCTAAGATTGTTCCTCACAATATCGCCGCGTAGTCCTCACTTTTTCATCGTTTGTGTTGCTTTTTTGTCACTCTTTGGATGTTTTGTTTGGCTGCATTTTCATCCTCATTTACGTCTTGTTTTTGTTGCTATTTTGACGCTGTTTTTCAAGAAGCTTTTAGATTTAGGTAAAGTCGAACTGGAGAAAATGTGCTGGGTTAAGGCGGGGTTAAGAGGTTGAAGAATAAGCAGTTGAGATAATGGCCTTGATAAATAGCTGCTTCAGTTGTTACTCAGGCTCTGTAGGTCTAGTCATTGTAAAATTTAGCACAGCTGTACTACATTTTTGACCTACAGTAGTCGGTTATAGATTTGTTTTAGCTCATGTTAAGGCCTCGTCCTGTGGTACTGCGAGAGCTAAACTTTATCTCTCTGGCGGTACTTGGTGTGAAAAGCCCTGTAATAAAGATGACTTTACAGTGCTGAGTTTGCTGGCAAAGATAAGGATGCGTCTCTCAAACAGCATGCTGGCA
Source organism: Neogobius melanostomus (assembly GCA_007210695.1). Lineage (NCBI taxonomy): Eukaryota > Metazoa > Chordata > Actinopteri > Gobiiformes > Gobiidae > Neogobius > Neogobius melanostomus. Next base: position 790,782 of record VHKM01000700.1, on the reverse strand, counting down.
TAGAGCTGCAGGAGGTTCCCCACGTCGACGGCTACAATGAGCTCAGTTAGGTTCCTCTGGGGAAACATGAAAGAAACAATTGACCGACTTTGCAAACGTAATGGGAGACAGACAGAAAACGTGGTCACCAAGACTCACATTTTCAGGTATAGAAGGGAGACTCTTGGGGTCCGGAGCAATGAAGTAAGGAACCTGTAAGACAAAAAAGAAAAATCAACAAAACATTTATATTTTTTGCCTAATATGCAACTTTATACACAAAAATGAACTTTTTTAATTGGACACCATTCTGTCTCGACAAGCATAAACTCTTTGACAATTTGAGCGATTGTACCGGTTGACATTTGCAAAACTCATCCATTGTAACACATCAACAGGTACAATAGTCAAAGAACATTTATGAGCTAGTTTTGTAATTAGTTCCTCTAACAGTTTTGTTCAGTATTATTAGTCCAGTTACATGCTAAATCATTGCGCCGATGGTAGTGGATGTTTAGCAGTGAAAATAAAGACAGCTGAAGAAACAACACAAAAAAGCACATACAATCAATCAACGTATACGTGAAAGCCATTTGTGGTGAGATTTGCCAGGGGTTAGTCTGGTTCTGCTCTTTAAAACGTGGGTGAGACTCACCCCCTCAGGAGACTGCGAGTGCCCCACACTGAGGGACAGCTCTGTGGTGACTGACACCTGTTCTCCCACAGGAAAAACACAACACTTAACCAGCAGAAATCAGGTCGTTTTTTCTTTGGGGGAGATGAGGGAACCTATCTCCATGCATGTTTTCATATAGTTAGTCCCCGAGCATAATTACGTATGTAATTATGGGGGTAGGCACTTATAAGCTTTCTTGCTTCGGCCTGCTCCTTTTGAGTTTTTGTTACTTTATTTATTTTCTGCACTGCAATAATGTTAATGTAAATAATCACTCAAATAAATCCAATCAATCAATCAATCAATATGTCGCTAAGGACAGACAGAAAATCTTCTTTTTGGTTGAAACAAGCTTTCTATTTGACTGACAATACAGCCAAGGATACGATTTAGCTATAATCTGGTACAATACATCTCTGTCTCTATGGGGTGTCCAACCTTTTTTACCCGTTGAGCTACTTTTATGTAACAAAAACGTCAGAGAGCTACTTTGGCTTCGAAGACACTTGTGTAAATATTGACTTTTTGTCGAAGATATTTCAAGATAATTTAAGAAATGAATTGAATTTTGTCCTTATACTTAAAGGTACACTAAGGTACATCTTAATTAAAGGTACACAATGCAACTTTTTCTGTAAATAAAAAAAGTTGATTGATTAATACATATTTGACCTTTCAGTGATCCAGTGGGTGCTTGGGTGGTTCGCAACCTTTACTAAGAGGCTCCAGGATCAATTGTTTTTTTTTAGGTTTTCACAGCTGATTGGACCATATCCATGGTTACATACCGTATGCTTTCCATTCCTGAAACCTACTAGAAATCCTAATAAACCTGAAACTAAGCTGACCACCCATTCAGCCACTGGTAACTGAAAGGTCAAATACGCACTGATATCAACTTCATTTTTTACCTAAAATGTAGTGCACCTTTAACTTTAAAAACATTAATGTTTTCAGATTATGTTAAAAATGTTCAGAACAAAAAGAAAATATATCTAAAATGTGACCAAGCGCGTGTCAAAAGATAGAAAACCTTTGGCGAGCTACCAAAAAGAGCTGGAGAGCTACTGGTTAGAGATTAATGTCTCTATACCTCAAATAAAGATTAAAGTAAGTGAAGCGGTGTATGGAAAGTATAATTATTATACACGGTAATAGTTCTATGAAGGAAAACAAAAATAGACATGCATTTGTTTGTGTAGTTTTCCATCTTGACCTCCAGCAGTGTTGGAGTCAATCACAAACTTTCAGGGATAGCCTAATATTGTGACTTCAGACTTGTGGCGTGCAAACTCACCATGCTGAGAGTGACAGAGCCAGACACCAGTGGGACGGGCTGCCTGTGGAGCTCAGACAGCAGCGCTCTCGCCTCTTTGCACTGTGCAGAAACAACCATCAGGCTCAGTGGTAGATGAGCAAATGCTTTACTGAGTAACAAACGTGTTGTAAATGTCACAATAACTTCTCACTTGTCCTTTTGCGAGGTAGTCGGCCAAATTGTTAAGAAGTTTGTAAAACACTTCAAACCAGGGAAGATAACTGCATAAGAGCAAAGAAATGTGAGTTTGAAACATCATTTTATTGATACTAAATGAAGGTATTGCAAAAGGAAACAGCTTGATGCGTCCCCAGTACCTGAGTATGCACAGGCAGGTCTGTGAGGTGTTGGTAAGTCGACAGAATCCGAAGCGCTGGCATCCCTCCAGATCCGTGAGTGCGAAGGTGAAGTGCTGCACGGCCACAACGTCCCGGGCTCTGAGGGGGCAAGACACATGACCAGAGCACGAAAGACCAGCTAATTACAGCGAAAGAGTGGCTAAAATAAGACACTCTCACCTTTGTATGTCATACGGGAAACAAAACCGTGGTATTGTTTGGTAAGTCTCCTAGAAGAGAGAAATAATCTTCATTAAAGCATTCTGTACAAATATAAAGTCTGACACACTTTCAGACAATAGATTTCACTTGGACTGATATAAACTTAAATAATGATCTTATTCGGATTAAGGATGAGGGAAAGTGTTTGTTGGTGTGTAGCCTACCTCATCTGTGAAGTCTTCTGGGAATGAAAACTGCACACCTGGGTCTTAAGCAAAAAAGGGGAAAAACAAAGAAATTTAAAAATAAAAACGTTAAAGGGGGCCAGCTGCACACCGCTTGTGGTTTTCAAGATCGTGCCACAGGAAGTGACAATAACATGCTGGGAAACATCTAGATTTATAAAAATGCGCACACAAGTTTGCACACGGTTATGAAGAACAAGTTTACATTGTAGTTTCCAAACATAGTAATCTCTAGACTGCACAGTCAAGTCAAGCCGAACGAAAAGCAACACACAACAATCTTGGCAGGTCTAACTCCCTTCTGGAAGTAATAATAAACCGTTTTAAGACCAGAGGAACCACAAGTCTCTTGGATGAGACACGAAACATCCTCAACTTTAAACAGGGCAGTCAAGATGCATACATTTAAAAAGATGCTATATATGTCTCTACATTTCATAAAGTCAACCACTTTTTGAGGTGGCCCTAAGATGCCCCGTGCAACTTTTTGTGTCAGTCCCAGACCTAGATAAAAGCAGATCCAGATGAATATGTGCATATAGCTCCCTGCAAACTGGAAACATTAGTGAGAAAACTGCAATAAAAAAAAAAAAGATTGTGACTCAAACCAATAAATGGTGTCAAACCAAAAGGATGATGTCACAGGAGCAAAGTGTTTCAAACCCGTAGATGGAAAGTCAGTGTTTTATGCACTCACCTCTGTCTCTAGCCACTGGACAAGTAGCTTCAAAGAACCAGTAGAAAGTCCGTTCAGGATTTTGTCTAATAGGAAAGAAATACCATCATCAAACATTACAACATTAGAGAAGATTGAATAATATCAAACTGGTCGCTTCGAGTGTTGAATGGATACCTCTTCCTGATTAAATAGTTAGGTTTAAAATATACTCATGTAATAATCATGTAGTGTTTTATTTGTGAACTGTAGAAACTCTTCAAGCACAGAGACATATAATATATTAAAAGAAAAGCAAGTTTCTGCATAGAGCTTCCTGTGCAGATACTGTAAGAGGAAGTAATAAAAACCACAAGAACAGACTGACTCTACAAACATGATTTATGATATTAAAGATGTGAACTTACTTGAGTCTTGAGCCCATGCTTCTGGACAGCCTGGCTCCATGTGTGGGTCCAGCGGAGCAGGGGAGAGGGACGGGACAGAGCTGGTGTCCTACAGAAACCTCATGACTATAATGTGGCAGGCAGCTCAGAGGACAGGCCCATCACTGTGCAAAATCAGCGTCGCACTGACAGCTCAACACTTCCTGCTTTGTCTCTGACTTTTTATTAGGCTTCTCGTTTCACTCTCCTTCCTGTAGCGTCACACTTCTAAGTTCAGCTGTTCCGCTGTATGTTGTAGGTGCTAGAAGTACAGTCAAAAAATGATCAAACCTAAAATGTTCTTCTGGACATGTGTATCCAAAAAACAAAATATCATATGTTTTGGTGGAAGTTTCTGCATTTAAATAGATTATGTTATGGATACAGACTGCCCCTCCATCTAGGTGCTCCTGACCATGAACCAAACTCAAGATCTGGGTCCCAGGAAAAATGCAGATTAATAGGGTCAAAATTCATTTATTTGTTTTAAGAGGTATTTATTTTTTCCTTGTAGATCAATGCTGGCATAAACATGAGGGAAAGCTGTATTGGAAGTTTTCCTTTGGTGTTTCATATATAAAAAAAATATTTTTGTGGCAACAATGTATGATTAATGGATAGAGCCAGGTTTAAATGTATCTGTTTGTTTTGTTTGAGGGGATACTTGTTTGGTCTTTGAATAAACCAGGTTTTGCCGAATAAAATAAAATATTTGCCTTGTTTTTGGGGTTCAAAGCACATTAAGCAGGCTAGGATTTACTGTATATATTGAAAAATCCATCTGAAAATCCTTCAAAATCTTGCTAGGAACAAGACTAATTGGTGTCTGTAGTTGATGTTGGCAATTTTATGAGACTGGCCCAAAACCTGAAAATTTAGAGATAAAATAAACTTTTGAAATTATGGATAGAAATATGTAAATTATAATTAAGTTTTTAACTAAAATAAAGCAATAGAAGAAAAACGCAGAATCAATCACACATTTTTTCCATATTTATTTGATAATATCAATGCCAAATAAGATCGTTTGTTTGTGATCCGCTTTTGATCCAAATATGAAAGGGATGATAAAATGAACAATATCAAAAAGCTACTGACAAAAGACCACAAAGCACAGCCATGTTAGCTACTTCTATGCAGCACTGAAATGAAAACTGTGAATTAGTGTGAATGCTCCTCTGACAGGTCAGAAAACAGACAGAGAGAGAGAAGAATGTGAGAGCTAAAGAATAATAAAGAAAAGTATAGAGACAAGTGGAGCAGGAGGAGAGGACAACGAAGAGAGAAAAGGAGGTCAGTGAAGTGGCAGTGACGACTGAATAGAGATATGAAGGGTGCTCTTGAAAAACAATGCGTGACAGCCTTAGGCCGCTTCCTCCTCTCCCTCCTCCTCGAACTCGCCCTCCTCGGCCGTGGCGTCCTGGTACTGCTGGTATTCGGACACCAGGTCGTTCATGTTGCTCTCCGCCTCGGTAAACTCCATCTCATCCATGCCCTCGCCCGTGTACCAGTGGAGAAAGGCCTTTCGACGGAACATGGCGGTAAACTGCTCAGAGATGCGCTTGAACAGCTCCTGGATGGCCGTGCTGTTGCCGATGAACGTGGCGGCCATCTTGAGACCGCGGGGAGGGATGTCGCACACCGCGGTCTTCACGTTGTTGGGGATCCACTCCACGAAGTAGCTGCTGTTCTTGTTCTGGACGTTCAGCATCTGCTCGTCCACTTCCTTCATGGACATACGCCCACGGAAAACGGCTGCAACGGTGAGGTAGCGGCCATGGCGTGGGTCGCAAGCCGCCATCATGTTTTTGGCGTCGAACATCTGCTGGGTAAGTTCGGGAACGGAGAGAGCGCGGTACTGCTGACTCCCTCTGCTGGTCAGAGGAGCAAAACCGGGCATGAAGAAGTGCAGACGTGGGAAGGGGACCATATTGACAGCAAGTTTGCGCAAGTCAGCGTTGAGTTGCCCTGGGAAACGAAGGCAGGTTGTGACGCCGCTCATGGTGGCCGACACCAGGTGATTGAGGTCTCCGTAAGTGGGCGTGGTCAGTTTGAGAGTGCGGAAGCAGATGTCGTACAGAGCCTCATTGTCGATGCAATAGGTCTCATCTGTGTTTTCCACCAACTGGTGCACGGAGAGAGTGGCGTTGTAAGGCTCCACCACAGTATCAGACACCTGCAGGCAACAAAGCAACGTCATCACTCGCAATTATTACTGACTGTATAGTTTCTACTGTTGATATATTCAGGTGAGGCCTATTGTCATTGCAAAAAGGCCAGTGTTTTTATTAATAATATTAATGCATTTGTGTTGTTTACTACTTCTCAAGACACACATCAGTAGATTCTAGTCAGTTGTTATGAAAAATAGTGTTTCACAGGTTACTGCTTCAACAAAGGGTTCAAAGCTGAGGCCTCGCGCTATACTGCTATCCACTGTTGATTTGAATGTATTGCAATAAATAGAATATGTTTATTTTCTTGTTAGTCGTCAAAATGTAAGCACATGATGTTCGAGACTTATGTAGGTTATGAGATATTTATAGAATGTTTTAGGCTCACATACACCCACTAATTGTTAATTTACACAAATCAAGGCCTCAGTCACGTGATTTTCATGTTTGTGATACACACACTCAGCCATTGAGCCACTGCCGCCTGAATGCCGCTTTTCATAAAACCGTGTCCTTTTAGCTAGACTAGCTAGTGCCTAGAGATTATGTGAGTGCGTGCCAATAAATTATATGATTTGTATGATACTATTTGTAATGACATGACTCTGTCAGTGTCCCAAAAGAAGCACAAACAGATTTGTTACCTTTGGAGATGGCACCACGCTGAAGGTGTTCATAATGCGGTCGGGGTATTCCTCCCGGATCTTGCTGATGAGCAGGGTGCCCATGCCGGAGCCAGTGCCTCCTCCAAGAGAGTGTGTGAGTTGGAACCCCTGCAGACAGTCGCAGCTCTCCGCCTCTTTCCTCACCACGTCCATCACAGAGTCCACCAGCTCGGCGCCCTCCGTGTAGTGGCCCTTCGCCCAGTTGTTCCCCGCACCACTCTGACCTACAAACACAACATTCAGCACGATTGAGTCTTCTTCAAATTAGAAACTCAAAATAGCAACAACATTCGAGTTATTTGTTTTTGTACTTGGCCTGGTCACATAATTCACAGTACAATGATTTAGTTTTGAACAGATACCATTACATAATGCAGTTACCAAAGACAAAGTTGTCAGGTCTGAAGATCTGTCCAAAAGGGCCAGAGCGCACAGAGTCCATGGTGCCAGGCTCCAGATCCACTAGGATGGCCCTGGGTACGTACTTCCCACCTGAAATGGGAATATTGAGGAATAAAACATCTTATATTGAGGAAAATGTGATTTAAAAACTGCTTTATTGGTAGTGTGTGTTTATTTGTGTCTATACCTGAAGCTTCATTGTAGTAGACGTTGATCCTGTCCAGCTGCAGGTCGCTGTCCCCGTGGTAGGTACCAGTCGGGTCGATGCCATGTTCATCACTGATCACCTCCCAGAACTACACAAGATAAATAAAAGTTAAAATAATAATTACATAAAGCATTTGAGCAAATACTCATAACAAACAATGCCATAAACAATAATGACTTTAAAGTGTATCATATAAAATATTGTTAATAATAATAACAATACAATTAATATTTATTTTACTGAAATACCCCAGTTTTGTGTCTGGGTGTTAGTGTGCGGGGGTCGTTCAGTGCCATCGGTGCCACACCCCTCTCTCAATCTGCCCCTTCCACACGCACACACCTACGCAGACATAATGCACGCACAAAAAGCACTCTCATTTTTTGCTAAAACGCGTCTCGCTCCCACGGGACAGACGATGAAGACACAGCTGCGCGCGCTGTCTGATGCTTATAAGTCCGTACACGGCGGGGACAGCAGGGATGTCTCGCCGTGCCACCGCCCATTCTCAACCATGCCATTGTTCGAGAGCATCACATTCTTACATAACCCTCCAATCTACTGTGACCCAATTAGTTTCTCTTGGACACCGGCCGCGCTCACAGTTCACGTTTAATCGCATAAAACTCACGCATTTAGAGCTGCTCTAATAAACCTAGTGTCGTGCGTGCGATTCGCAAACCCAACCTTGGCTCCAATCTGGTTCCCGCACTGGCCGGCTTGAAGATGCACGATCTCACGCATGTTGTCGTTGCGGGAGTGGAGAGGGTCTAGCCGAGGTTGATCAGAAACTCTGAAGTCAGTGTGTGGTCCTGCGGTGTCCCGGCTGCGAGGGCTGAAAGGCGAAGAGGAGGCGAGTGGCGCTGCTGAGACTGTGGCTGCTGTCTTTGCTTCAAATATTAGAAGTCTACAGACCGGAGAAGCTGCATATTTGCGACAACGGATTTAGGCAAGGCCAGTTTTTTGCCAGAATTTATACACAAGGTAATTCTAAGTGTTCACAGTTACATACAAAGGAGGCAGATAAAATAAATCTATAAAACATATACAATAATTCATTCATTCATTCCAGTAAAAGCAAAGAGTGCACAGTGCAGATATTTGCCACAGCAGATTCATGACAGTTTCTTTCTTTTGCGCTGCTGACAGTTACGGGGGAGCTAAGGGGAGCTCGGCTCCCCGAAAAGGACCTGGGCTCCCCTGAAAGCCTACTTTGAGACTTTTAGGGGGAGCTCTAAAACACTGTCCATTTTTTGTGTCGCATATAGATTTTGATTTTCTGTACATTTAGGTTCCTGCAATAAATGATGATATACAAAATGTGTCAATGCTGTGTGTTTATTCGCTCATTACATTACTATTTCCGAACATCTGTTTTTTTTTTTTTTCTATTTCCGAACATCTGTCTCCGCTCTCCTGCTGTGACCATCCATGCGTGGCGGCGCTGCACTGAAATTACTACGTTTACGTCAACACTTGAACTTCTCACACGCACCAAAAGCGTTAAGTTAGTCAGGGAGGATCGGAAAATAGGGCTCCCCCGAAAGCCACTTTGTAATTCGAACCCTGGCTGCTGACAATGTCCAAACCAAATAGTCCTAGTCCATGTTTGGTTAGTAGAAACCTCAGTGTCCCAATATCAAGTTTGATAAACACAAAATAAACTTTTTTAAATGCTCCACGCATTTAACTTCAGTTGTTATAAATCTTCCGAACAGCAGATAGGGCTGTGTCGTATATCTGCTGCTGTGAACCTGCGGCTGCTCCGGTCTGCAGATTCATCCTACTCGTCTCGCCCTTGCCTTACCATTGAGCATGCGTAGTAATGGTCGCTGCTGCAGCATGACGTCATCTCCATGACAACCAGAACCGGGCCCGACTCGAAAGTGCCGTGTCTGGTCTGGAGCAAACAGGCCGCTCTTTGCACTTTGAGCCGGATTTGTCTCATTTTTGCTGGGAGTGCATCGTACACATTCTGTATGTCATTCTGGATGTCAAAAAACGTTTCTTTGTTTTTTTTGGTTCCCTTTCATATATATATATATATAATATATATATATATATATATATATATAATATATATATATATATATGAAGAGTAGGCTATATAAAACTCTTCTTCGCCCTCTCTGCGGGCGGTCTCTTTTTGCCTCCTAGCTCGGGTCCTGAACAGATGTTCCAGATTTTAGCCCTTGGAGCTACAGTGCATCTCGAAAGTACTACACCTTGAACTTTTGCACATTTTGTCATGTTTACAACCCTAAACATAAAGATTTTATTTTTAATTTTTTACTGAAAGTTCACACAAACAGACAACTGTGAAGTGAAAGCAAAATGATACATGATTCTGTTATTGTTCAAAAAATAGAAAACCAAAAAGTGGGGCATGCATAAGTATTCATACAGCATGAAATAATACTTTGTGGAACCCCTTTTTGCCGCAATAACAGCAGCAAGTCTTCTGGGGTAAGACTACAAGATTTGCACATCTAGAGACTGACATTTTAGCCCATTCCTCTTTACAAAACAACTCAAGCTCTATCAAATTAGAAGGAGAGCGTTTGTGAACAGCAGTTTTCAGGTCTTTCCACAGATTTTCAATAGGATTTATGTCAGGACTTTGACTGGGCCATTCTAACACATTCATATGTTTGTTTTTAAACCATTCCATTGTAGATTTAGCTTTGTGTTTAGGGTCATTGTCCTGCTGGAAGGTGAATCTCCGCCCCAGCCTCAATTCTCTTGCTGACTCCAGCGGGTTTTCCTCCAAAATGTCCCTGTATTTGGCTCCATCCATCTTTCCAACTATTCTTACAATCTTCCCAGTCCCCACTGAGGATGACACTTCCCTTACCCAGGGGAAGGGGAAGTGACATCACCAACAGCTGTTTTTCTTCTTTAAAGTTCAGTGCAGGCCAAAAAAAAAACGCATACCGCCACCTACTGTATATTGTCCAACAACAACATAGTGTCCAAATAAAGACATTATAAATAAAGACGGAAAAAAAAGAAACATCCAAATGATCATAAAGCTACAGTATGCAAATTAGCCATACAGCTTAATTTCCATCCATCTTCCCAACTATTCTTACAATCTTCCCAGTCCCCGCTGAGGAAAAGCACCCATAGCATGATGCTCCCCCCACAATATTTGACACTGGGGATGGTGCACTCAGGACGATGAGCAGTGTTAGGTTTGCGCCATACATAACGTTTTGCATTTGGGCCAAAAAGTTCAATTTTTGTCTCATCTGACCAAAGCACCTTCTTCCACATGGTAGCTGTGTCCTCCATATGACTTCTAGCAAACTTCAAACAGGATTTCTTATGGCCTCCTTTCAATAAAGGCTTTCTCTTGCCACTCGTCCATGAAGGCCAGATTTGTGTAGAGCACGACTTATAGTTGTCCCATGTACATATTCCCCCAGCTCGTCACAGCTCCTCCAGAGTTATCTTGGGGCACTTGGTTACATTTCTTACCAGTGCTCTCCTTGTTCGGTCTGTTAGTTTAGGTGGACGGCTGTGTCTTGGAAAGTTTGCAGTGGTGCTATACTCTTTCCATTTCCGAATGATGGGTTGAACAGTGCTCCGTGAGATGTTCAAATCTTGGGAAATCTATAACTTAACGCTGCTTTAAACTTGTCCACAGTTTATCCCTGACCTCTCTGGTGTGCTCCTTGGCCTTCATGATGTTGTTTAGTGACCAATACACTCTGACCATAGCTCTGAGGCCCTCACAGAACAGCTGGAATTATACTGAGAGTAGATTACACACAGGTGGCTTCTATTTAACTGTTAGGGCAAGGTGTGAACATTCTGCAGTCATTAGGAATGTTATAAAGGCAATTTAATGCACTCTGAAAATGCTGTATGAATACTTATGCACGCCCCACTTTTCTATTTTTTGAAAAATAACAGAATCATGTATCATTTTGTTTTCACTTCTGTTAATTGTGTGTGAACTTTCAGTAAAAAGTTCAAGGTGTATTAGCACTTTCGCAAGGCACTGTATATGTATGAATGAGCGCAAAACTCTAGCCTATGGAACAATTGTAGACATACAAACCTTACCGATTAAATAATGAAAATTCTCACAAACAGCATTTCTTGTGCTTTTTAGCAATTCAAAATGCAACACAAATGCCTACAGCCAAAACAAAAAATGGTTGGCCTAAACAAAAAGTTATAGCTGATACATTATCCTGACCTTAGTTAGTCTGAAATGTTTCAAAGATTGTATTATTTGCTCTGCCTCCTCTCCATGTGCTGTCCCTTGGGTGATTGTGTTTTTTCACATCCCCCTGAGTGACTCAGGGCAAATGAGGCTCAGCAGGTTATATTGGTCCACTGTGCGTTATCTCAGTTATGTTGTTGTTATGCTGTCAGAGGAGGCAGGAAGTACACATGCTTTCCACAGTGATGAGGGAGGAAACAGGATATAGGCTCATGGCATTTCCCACTACAGAGTCAAGGAAATTTGAGAATGCAGAAATCAACCCATAACCTACATTCATAACATTAAAGTAAACCAGATTAAAAGTAAAACCATATGCCTCTTTGAACGTTTTATCTTCATATTCATTTATAGGCTACAGTTTTTGGCTTAAATAGACAATATTTATGTGGGCAAATACAAAGAGCAACGTTAATCAACATTTATAATAATCACCACTAGAGTGCAGTTTAACACTGTCAACAATTGCCCTGTAGGCTGCTGCCATATTTTTGGGGTCACACAGTACAGTAATTTGGTGGGGAAAAAATATAATATATTAGTAGTATAGCATTTTATATATTTGCAGTTATATATCTGCATCTGTCAAAATTAAATTGACTGGATTGATATAAAGTCATTTTCTAAGTTGGAGATGACGTTATACACTGCTCAATTTGTTGCTCTTTCTGTTGACTGCCTGTATTGTAGCAACGTAAATTGTCCACTTGGGAGCGGTAGAGTTAATAGGATCCAGCATGACGGATTGGAGTCTGATGGTCCTCTTCATATGGTCAGCATTATCATTCAATAGGTTGAGTTACTCCCAGAAGGAACAACAGACATTGAGGACAGTTAGGCTATACCTTGGAATCCCACAAGCAACTGGCAACAAGGAAGGCGGCTACGGCCAAATACCTCCGACGAGTAAGGCGGGTTGATATGGACACAGGTGTATTTATTGATGGCATGAATGACATGTCACCCATTGATGTTTGGGATGCTCTGGATTGGTGTATAAAGTACGGCAGTGTGTTCCAGTTCCTGCCAATATCCAACAACTTCAAAAAAATAGAAAAGTGGGGCAGGATAACTCTGGAGGAGCTGTGACGTACTGCCACTGAGCTGGGGGAATCTGTACAGGGGACAACTATAAGTCGTGCTCTACACAAATCTGGCCTTCATGGACGAGTGGCAAGAGAAAGCCATTATTGAAAGGAGGCCATAAGAAATCCCGTTTGAAGTTTGCTAGAAGTCATATGGAGGACACAGCTACCATGTGGAAGAAGGCACTTTGGTCAGATGAGACAAAAATTGGACTTTTTGGCCCAAATGCAAAACGTTATGCATGGCACAAACCTAACACTGCTCATCGTCCTGAGTGCACCTGTCATGGTTTTCTATAGGACCCAAAAGCAGAGCACAGCTGGTAAATGGTTACCAAGTTTTATTTTACAGGAAAGTATGGAAGTGGAGACCGGAGGACCAGTTGGACAGAGTACGTAGCAGGCAGGTGAGTATTAGTTGTTGGGTAGGTAGGCAGGCAGGAGCTGGAGACAAAAAGCAGAGATCAGTAGAAAATCCAAACGTTTCAAAAAATAGAGCCAAAAGCATTAACTGACTGTGCAGTACAAACAAACTGGCGAGGAATGGTGGAGAAACTGCACTCTAAATTCCAACTCATTGCGCTTACTTGGAATAAGTTGTAAACCCGATGCATAGCCCAATGTTAAGCCATGATTACTAGTAACGCTAGTTTGATTAAGAGGGATTTCACAGTGATCATTACTTATGATACAAGTTCTGATTACTATACATGTAAGTACAGGCAACTGGGAATTCCTAGTACTGAATACTTTTGTTACTTAAATATGGCCTTAACCTGTACTATTATTCTTAGTAATGGTTACTGGAACATTCCTGTTCCCTTTATGGATTATTTGTTATTCCCATAATTTAAGTTTTACACATTTATTCCAAGATATAAATGTTGTAAAAAAGCAAAACAGTATAGTTATAAAGTCAATTTATTAAACATTGAACAGTGTAAAACATTTACATTTTTAGGTGCAATTAATGATAGAACATCTCCATCTCTCCAGTTAGAGTTTACATCAGTCCAAACAGGTCTGTACCGAGTATATACTAATTTGTGAGAGTGTTGCCCCTGCACATTTGAAATAATGAGTATTACCGTAATAGGGCCACAAAGCTAATATGTAAATGCTGCACTGTTGGCACTGTGTCTTCATCAAGTGGCCAACAGTAGTCTATGTGCATCACGCTGGGATTAAAGAGACAAAAACATGCTGCTGTGCCATTATACACTGTGCACCTTAGAAGCATAAGTGCGGACATAAATGCAAGGCAATTTTTATCATTAGAATTGGCCTCCCATTTTTCACTGCCAATCTCCCGGTTTGGATGACTGTATTTAAGTCCATTCTTGAGACAAAATGAGCTTGAACTTTGCAGGCTCCTATAGCTTCTTCCAAGTAAAAGCATTCTGTTGATAATCACACAGGTGCCACAAATTAACTATGAAAAAGTTCACTTATTGTAGGAGCTTTCTCTCACTTGGGGTCCTTACAATGGTTCAGAGTATATACCACTGTGCGGTCACCAAATTAAATAACAAATGTGTTATACGGTAGAGCAAGAGTAGTTGTACAGCAATCACAAATATATCCAAAGACACACTTACCTTAAGTTGATTAATGAGAAGTAAAACAAGAAAGGTCCTGTTATCTGCTGTTTCTGCTCTATGATACACTGAGCGCTGTTGAACACTTCTCTTTGAATTCAAAACAGTTCAGAGAAATCTGATTGGATTATTCTGCACATTTGACATATGACCTGAACCAATCCCGGGCAACAAAAGTTATAGCTACTAGACAGTCAAGTTCCTGTTACAGAGGGGCAGTAAACAACACTGGGGAGGTTAGTGAGAGTTACTAAAACCATACCGGATAAAGAGAAAAGCAAGTAAAGCCAATGTTAAGCCTACATTATTCAATACTGCGGTAAATCCTAGTAAATGGGACAGAATCCTGTAATGGATACTTTAGGAAGAGCGTGAGCATAACAGGACTACAAATAATCATTACTGGCATCATGTAGAGTTAGTAAATACTGGTAAAACCCTGTTTTTGGAACAGAAACATTTTGCTGTAAGCAATTAATCACAATTTTCTCTTGAAAATGTACTTCTTACATTGTATAGAGGGTAATTGCAGAAGATTTATTATCCCCTAGTAATATTAAACTTAATTCATGTAATGACCGCAATTAGAATTTACAGTGTACTGAGATATGTTCTTACCTGAGCTTAGACAAGTTGATACGTACCTGTCTAGTTTTGTGCGTTCCCTTAGTCACGCAAAATTCCAAAGATGTTGTTAGCATTTGGCCTCTCCTAGCATATTCCTATAGCTCCAAACGGGGGTGAAGTTGGAAGCGACCACGCTCTTCCACGGGCACAAAGACCAGACAGGTAAGTATCAACTTGTCTAAGCTCAGGTAGGAACATACAGTGCCTCTCGAAAGTACTAATACTCCTTGAACTTTTGCACATTTTGTCATGTTTACAACCATAAACATAGAGATTTTATTTGGAATTTTTTACTGAAAGTTCACGCACAAGTAACAAACACTGTGAAGTGAAAGCAAAATGATACATGATTCTGTTATTTTTCAAAAATAGACAACCGAAAAGTGGGGCGTGCACAAGTATTCATACAGCATGACTTAATACTTTGTGGAACCCCCTTTTGCTGCAATAACAACAGCAAGTCTTCTGGGGTATGACTCTACAAGATTTGCACATCTAGAGACTGACATTTTACCATCAAGTATGGAGTGAATGAATAGTGCAATGTAAAGCGTCTTTGAGTGTCCAGAAAAGCGCTATATAAAACCGATGCATTATTATTTTAGCCCATTCCTCTTTACAAAACAACTCAGGCTCTGATTTTCAATAGGATTTAGATCAGGACTTTGACTGGGCCATTCTAACAAATTAATATGTTTGTTTTTAAACCATTCCATTGTAGATTTAGCTTTGTGTTTAGGGTCATTGTCCTGCTGGAAGGTGAATCTCCGCCCCAGCCTCAATTCTCTTGCTGACTCCAGCAGGTTTTCCTCCAAAATGTCCCTGTATTTGGCTCCATCCATCTTTCCAACTATTCTTACAATCTTCCCAGTCCCCACTGAGGATGACACTTCCCCTTACCCAGGGGAAGGGGAAGTGACATCACCAACAGCTGTTTTTCTTCTTTAAAGTTCAGTGCAGGCCAAACAAAAGCGCATACTGCCACCTACTGTATATTGTCCAACAACAACATAGTGTCCAAATAAAGACATTTAAGGCGGGGGAAAAAAGAAACATCCAAATGATCCTTCACATTTCCCTTTATGTTATCTCAACAGCTGTTTCATAAAGCTACAGTATGCAAATTAGCCATACGGCTTAATTTTCTACTAAATGAAAGCAAAAGCACAAACTGCCTTCATTTAAGCCATTTATTGAGGAGGCTCTTTAAAACCATGTGACTGTGCTGTGGTGACTCTAACATGTATTTTTCACTTTTATAAAGTTTAGCTTGTGCAGAATCTTATTATTATTATTTATTATTAAATGTGCACCTGTCAATCAACAGTGGTTGCGCATTAATCACTCGAGGGTGGGGGCGAGGGGGGTGGGGGGATTGGCGTAGTGGCTTATGGGATGGCACATAGCTCCTAATCGCCAGTGAGTTAGCATCAGAGGTCCCTATGCTAAAGTGGCTATGATAGTTAGCATACAGGCCACTTTTCCTAACTCCTTCCTAACAGACAACCCAATTCGGACGCTTCTTATCATGGCGGACTGGTTTCGGATGGAGCACCTGTCTCTTCCCCTCCCTTTGTGTTTGGTTACTACTTACCTGGGCGTGGCTACTCCGGGCTGCAGAGCTACACACCTGTCACCAATCACCTGCTCTTCAAAAGGATAAGACACAAAAATGCAGGCAGACAACAGAAAAACATTAAACAAAGAGTGTCCAGTTACGTTGAAGCCAAGCGCTTAACAAAAACATAGACAAATAAAATGGCTTATACTTGAACAAATACTTAAGCCTTTCCTCATCTGATAGTTCAAATAAATGTACAGCAACATCAGACAGTTTAGGACCAAAATTATCTTTTATCAAAATATTATCTTTTATCAAAAATTCTATTCTATTCTATTATAAGTTCTCAGCTTTGGCTTACACAAGACATCATTTAACCATTTATGTTTATACTTTTCAAAGTTGACTTTTTAAATTTCTCCAAGATTACATCTCAACTTGTTTCTAAAAATAAACTGGAGATCAGCATCAACAAAAATGTTCTCCATCTACGCACTCCAGCCATATTTATTAGACAGGTCCCATTTAAAGATGTGCTTGGACAGTCTTGTGTCAGACATATTGATAAACCTATTCCATAACCGTACCATGTCAAAAACATGCCTCACTTCGCATGGTTCCCAACCCATGTCTCCGTACAGAGCAAGCTTAGGGGTGTTTTGTATACACCTAAAAAATACCTTAGAGCTCTGCATTGAACTTTTTCACTGTGGGTTTGTTTACAATAACCCCAGACCCCAGCACCATAATCCAACACAGGACAAACACAACATCTGTACAGCTCAGTGTAGGTCTTATAACCTAGATCACGACACGCCTTAACTCTATTTATAACGGCGCCGAGAGCTCTATTTGCAGATTCAGACAGTGATTTAATCCCTTCGTCAAATGTGAGATGTTCATCTACAGTAAATCCAAGGTATTTGTACTTTTTAGTAAAAGAAAGAACTATAGTGCCAAAACAGAATTTATCGTCTGATAATGCATGGGTACGTCTTCTAAAATGTATAACTTGAGTTTTATCACAATTTATCATCAGTCTCATTTTGTTGCACCAAGCCATGTGTGCTCATTGTAGGCTTATTCAAGCATACATGCTGACATATACACCCACTTATAGACTATAAGCAATAGAGTAACTAAATCATGCAAGCAGTAATAAATAAGCTAATAAATACTAAATACATGTCCGAGTCTGGCAACCCTATCAGGGCAGACTGTCTGTCTAACCCCTTTGTACACCTCACCCTTTACTTTTTGAGGATACAGACAAAGCTGAGCCAGGGGTATAACGTTACTTGGTGAGAGCAAAACTCCACCTTATCTTCTGTATCAACATTCTGTATCAACATTTTGACCAGTAAAGTCATACATTTTATTTATTTTTCTGCCTTTACTGGACAGGAGAGCACAATTGAACAAAACGCGAAGGTTCCTTAAAAACACAACTTTAGCACACATTATCACGTTTTTAACTGCCAATAAGCTGGAGGGTAGCTGGTTTGAACTTAGCTGCAGCAATGTGGGTGACAGGAACTTGAGAGCCCAAATAGTCAATAAGTCATCTATTTAATTTATTTTGAAATGAAATGCAAACCCCATCACAATTTGCACAAATGGTTCCAAAGAAATACAATTTACATTTTTCTCTTGCATTTTGTTTTTTGTTGGTTTGCCACTGCACATCATTTTTCTTGTCTCCAGGTTTGGAACAGGCATAAACAGATGCAAAAGAATAATCTGGCATTAAACATCACCTTTATTAACCATTAAGCCTCCTTAATCACCATGTGCTTGGGACACATGTGCATATCCATCTGCACTCTTCTCTCAATGGTGGTAAGATCTGTATTTAGCCACAGCTGCCCTTGGGGTAGACTGACAGAGGCACAGACTCTCCGACCACCCCAACCACACAGGTATCTCTCTCAAATGTTTATCATTGCACATTAATCTACATCAGGCCTATCGCGACACTGCTATGTGCGTTGAGGAAATTCCACATATGAAGATAAATAGATAGCATGTGCATTTCAGAGTATAGGCTCCAAATTCCCACAGCGCCCGCTCCAATGTATCAAAGCAGCAGCAGAAATACGAATTTAAAGGGACAACAGATAACAGAGCTATTGTAAGAAGATTTTTTTATGAGGCAACTGCCATCTGTGAGCTCTGAAACAAAAGTAATTGAATTGATTTGATGATTTGGGGTAAGAAACTTTGACTCTTCACCTTACACTGACAAATGCTTCTGTAGATTATAGGTTACTGTCTAAATTGCGAAAATGCCTCGCAGATGACTGGATTTTCTGTCTTATTTTTTGCACTTGAATTTACAACAAGACACCACAGCAGAAATTGAGGGAGAGTAGCTGTTACTGTATATCAACTCACAAACCATATTGAGCTCAGGATAGTCACATTAAAACTGTATTAAAATGTAAAATAGTGATGTTCACGTAAAAGCATCTGAACACTATAAGGTGTCTGTAAAAAGTTTTGTATCAGTAGTGACCCAGCTGCTAATTTGAGTTATTCACTGGCTCTTTTCTATACTTTTTTAAATGTAGATCATTATAATGCTTTAACCTTTGAAAGGATGTCTTATGTTTCTGCAGACCACACAATTTTTTTCTCCTTTTTTCAATATTTTAGAACAAAACAACACTTAAATGACATTTAATCGTCCACGATCAAACTTGTCCATCTGACCTATCTTGCGAAATATGGACTGGACTGCAGCGGCAACTCATATTTTCATTTATATTTGTGGGATTCAGCCACTTGCAGCCAGAGTGACTGTTTTTTTTTCCTGTAAAAAGTGTTGAAGGTTTTCTAAGACTTTAGTCCAAAAGGTGTTGTTTTTTCATTTTTTTTTTTTTCATTTTACAAAGGATAAAAAGATACTCGGAGTTACACTTATTTGTTGCTTTGGAGTCAGGCAGATATTAATAATGTATTTGTACTAAATCAGTCCTGATGGTTATTTAAATAATGTGTTCACAGTATTTTTGTGGTTTCATAAACCTGCTAACATAACATCAGACATGATGGCCACCTGTTGTTGAGCGATTACATTCCTCAAATGTTACAATGCCTGTCCTAACGCTAATGGCCACAGATTGAGATGAGCCGTGGGAGGGAGGGCCGTGGGTGGAGCAACTGTTAGCTTCATCTTCACGTGTAAACATTAATTAATGGGGGTCGAATGCACAGTAATCAGCGGATGCATTACAGTAATCTCCATGTATCCAGGAATGATTAATATTATTAATAAGCATTAGTTCAGCATAGGATAACAGGGTAGGATAGGCCATGAATAAACATTGTACACATGGCTTATTAGCATGGTAGTATTAGCATGGTAGTTGACAATAGTATAATAAGCAGATTATCAATATCTTTACATTCATGACCTTTTAATTACTAATGCTGTTCTAATTTGTTACCAAACCGAAGACACTTAAAGATCATATCTGACCTGTTAAATTGTTTGGCTTATGAGTTTTTGGGTCGAAATACTTGATAAACTATCGCTGCAAGGTCAAACCTTTGGAGGACTCTATGGAGAATTAAACGGCACTGAGCTGAAAAGAGTGAATTAATTACGCAGATAAACACATTGCATTGGATTCATTTCGCAACCTGCAGCTGCACATCTCTGTCCCTCAGCGCATCCTTTCCCAAATCGTTTACCAGTGTTTTCTGTCTGCGCTTTATCTCAGGTTTCCCGAGGTTATTAGTGAAAAGGAGGCCTGCAGTATAGTTTTCATAACACCTTATTTTAACAAGGACATTGTGGCATGGTTTGCACTCAACAAAGACATTTTTCACAGCTTGTTTTCTCTGCAAATTACTGTTAGTCCTCATGCATTTCAAATGAGAGTAATTAGCCATTACAGCACCTTCCTCTATTGCGGCCACTGTAAAGACCGTGAATACAAACGCATGGGGTATAAATGTGCTTGTGTTACGCTGAGGGTAAAGTTAAATACTTGCATAATGCACTATGGCTTAGCAGGACACAGACCCTCCAAAGAAAGCATTTCAGCCATCCCAGCCTCTCCTCGTCCTCCTCTGTCTCCACCACCATTTATGCTCTAAAGTTAAAGGATCCAGCCCTCTGGATAAGGCTGAGTCAGTAAATAGTGCAATTGAGAAAACACTGGGGGAAAAATATCCATATTAAAAGATGTAGGTGTTTCTCAATTATTTGTTGGTTTATTTGGTCGGGACAGTGCATGTTAATGAACATACATGGGTCTCATGCATGTAAACACGCCACACCGGATTGAGCCTGAGGCTAATTTCCATCCGTCGTCCCCATTCACACTCTCAAACATCCTGGCCTATTGTACATGTTTTTAGTGGTAGGGGAAACCGGAGTACCCGGAGGAAACCTACGCAGACACGGGGAGAACATGCAAACTCCACACAGAAAGGCCCCGTCCAGGTGGGAATCGAACCCCGGACCTTCTAGCTGTGAAGCACGAGCAGTCTCAGCAGAGATGCCCAGACTTCCCGATCCACGCACAGTCGCACACCTCCTCCAGCTGTTCTGGGGGACCCCGAGGCGACCACAGGCCAGCTCAGAGACATAATCCCACCAGCGTGTCCTGGGCCTTCCACGAGGCCTCCTCTCAATAGGACATGCCTGGAGCACCTCCCGAGGGAGGCGACCAGGAGGCTTCCGAAACAGATGCCCTAGCCACCTCAGCTGGCTCCTTTCGACGTGAAGGAGCAGCGACTCTACTCCAAGCTCCTCCCGGGTAACTGAGCTCCTCACCCGAAGAACCCAAGAACATTGAGTTATTTTACCAAAATATTACCATGCTTTAACTAATATGTAATCAGATCAAATAGGACAAGTTTGCGGGGATGGTTATAAATAACAGAGGACAGTGCAGAGGCTCATAGTTTTTAGATCAGTGTTTCTCAAACTTTTTCAGCCCAAGACCACTTTATCTTCCAAATTTTTCTGAGGGCCACCTAACAGAATCCCACTCCAACATGCCCCTAAAAAACAACTAAATAGGAAGGTAAATAAGCTAAATATATGTTTGAAATAATAATAATAATAATAATAATAATAATAATAATGCATTAGTCTTATATAGCGCTTTTCCAGACGCTCAAAGTCGCTTTTACAATTTGGTGCATTATTCATTCTCTCCATACTCGGTGATGATAAGCGAGGCAACCAGTCTGCGCACATCAGCCACCACCACCAACCACTCACACACACTACATTTGCCAGGCTTCCTGGTGTTCCCAAACGGTCTCCCATCCAAGTCCTGCCAGGCCCTTCCCTGCTTAGCTTCCGAGGTCTGACGAGATCGGGCATAGCAAAGGCGGTATGGCAACTGTTTCAAGTCAAAAACGAATTATTCAAACACAAATGCAATGATATGATCAGAAATTCTTATATGAATTTCATTTCATTTGAAAAAGTAAATGTGAAATGAGCTGCAGCTTAATATGAACAACAAACATGTAAAAATACAAATAAAAAACTGCTGTAACAGCCTATAGGTCCAACTTAATGTCATTCTAAAGAGCCAATAGTTTAAAATGAGGTTGTGGGTATAGGAAGTCTAAAAAAGCTGGGGGGAAATGTTCGCCTTAATGTACAAAATCAATGAAACTACTGGGATTTTACACATGAAACAAAAACTATACATTACAAAACTAATAGATCTGTGGATTTTACATTTTGAGATTTCCATCAAAAACTCAAGGTGAATGTTGAGACGAGTAATGCTGCTTATCACACATCAGTTTCTGAATGTCTGGCTCTAAGAGAGTTTCAGTCTCACACTGGAAAACCCAACTTCACAGGTATTGGGAAGGGCATGAGCACTTTGAGGGCAGACTCTGCAAGCTTTGGATGTTAGGTAACGCGAACTCGGGCACAGATGCACATGCCGTGGAAAATATGAGACATTTGGCTCCACAAAGCGTTCTCTGGATCACAAACAACAAAACGCTGCTTATTCTATGAATATCCGCCGCATATTGACGTCAAACACCTGCTGTAAAGATGATAGAATGAGACGTGGCTGAATACAGTGGACGCGCGTGAGCTGGGGCCGGGATTGTTCGACCCGCCACAACCCGACCCGCGATCAAAGGAGAATTTTATGACCCGATCCACGAGCATGGCTGCGGAGACCGCGGGGGAACCTGCAACCTGCGCATCAGGTGCGCTAATGCCCCAGCCATGTGTGAAATCCTGCGCGTTTTACAATAGCTACATATTGACAAACAGGATGAGGAAAGATTACGCACGGTTCTGATTCGGTTCTGAGAAGTGCCCGCTGTGCTCATCCATGTGCATCCATAACACTTCCAGCTCTGTAACTCAAAAAGGAAAGACGCCCTGGTCACACTATGCTGGTTATTCTTAGTTTAATCAAGTGATAAGAGTTGGCCAATTCTGCCCAGGGAGTTCCCTGTGCAACGTGCGTTGTGGAGGGGTCGGGGGAAAAGGGGTTCGCGGACCACTAGGGGGCGATGGCGGACCACTAGTGGTTTAAGAATTACTGTTTTAGATTGATCAATATGCTTGTTTCGGTGAGCACTAAGTATTGCATTAAAGTAGCTTTTTTGAGGTCACAGCAGCCAGCTGCAGAAACCACCTCAAAAAAGTACCTGGATAAAAAAACAACAAGTGTGCTTTAAGTGTGAATGTGCTGAAGCAGTGCACCAGAACAAGCTGGGACCAAAATAAGAACAAAAATCAACAAGAACCAAAGGCAGTAGTTGTAATAATTTATTACATAAAATATACAGTATTTCTTCCTATTAAGTAATGATCATAAAACTAATGAAAAAAGCAAAACAAAACTGTTACGACAGTTTTACAACAGTAATCTTTGGCAAAGGCTGCGACGCACTGAAAATTGTCCTTTTGGTTCATGACTCACCATCACCAATGTAATGAATGACATAGGCTTTGGTATGTTTTCGTACAGTAAGCTTAACTAAGTTAATAATTATTGTGGAAAATCTCAAGTGGCAGTGACTGTTTCCTCCCTGTCCCGTTATCACAAACCCACAAACCGAGAGGCTGCCTCTCTTTTCTAAACATTTTCTTTAGGTATAATCTTCCAAAAGTAATGGGAACGCCTTTGTAAGTAAGGACACAATAAGATGGAAAAAGCATGGTACCTCTAACAATGTAATCAATACTTCAATCATGATCTAATTTACTTCATTGTAAGGCTTTATTTTCTTGGTAGAATATGAAAAAGAGAATCAAAATGCATTATTTCTCGTTACACAACCACATTACTGTGCTCTCAGTGCTTCTGTAACTTCAGGCCTTCAACATGTCATAACAATCCACGACCCAAATACAAATATTAAACTATTTTGTTTGGCCTTTGTGGTATATTTGACATTTCCTCACATAGACCTCTTGTTTTAAGCATTGGTCATAATGCGGACTGTTATTATGTCCAGCAACACACCCACCATTTGAGAACCACTGCTGTAAAGTAAAGCATGGCCGGTTTTCTTATTTAGTTCAGTACATGTTGCAATAAGTGGCTCAAAGGCTGATTAAGTAAAAGTTCCTAGATTATGGTTGTGGGCTATAATCAATCACTGGACATACCCACGAGGTAAAGGTTTCCGTGGCTTTTGAATGTGCCTCATTTAAATGCATGCGCAGTAGTCGTGTTAAATGCATGTGAAGAGCAGCCCTCCATAATGACAGCTGTTGAAGACGCATGTTGTTCTGATGAGAGTCATGGCCATATTTCACACTGGTGCACTGAGGTACTTCTGGTATATGACAAACCATTATCCATCACACAAGTAGCCTGTTGCAGAGCCTCTTGAGAAATCCCTATCTTTGCACTTGTAGCTCTTACATGTAAATCACTTTAGGCCATCTGCATTCACTGTGAAGTGGTGGAACCATTTTGAATCGGCAGCAATAAGGCAAGAGTCTATTTCCCGCATAAATACCAATGGTTCACTGTAGCAACTTTGACTGAATAAAGAGACAAGCTGCTGAGAATAATGAAATGAATCTAGACTCATTTTAGAGAACATATCAAGTATAATTGAAGCTTGGACACATCCGCATTGATATTTTATGCTTTACATTTTGAAATAATCTGTGTAAAGTTATTACAAAAAACGGATATTGATCAAATGAATCGTATGTGGATTTTTGCGACCTGAAGCCTTGAAATGAAAACTTGATATGGAGGTATTGTTGGAGCCATTTGTAGTACTCTGTTTATGTTTGTTCCTCCTGCCACTGCGTGGCGCTCTGTGGGGGTGCTTATGTCATTACCTGCCCTATATAAGGGGGAGGAGGGGGCACTCAGGTGTGGCAGTGTGGAGGCAAACATCTTGTGGAGGAAGACACGCGTCCGAGACGCCTTATCACTTCAGCCAGAGCGGACGTTTGCACAGGGCAAATCCTGGCCGCTACAGGTATCATGATTTGAGAACTGGAGAGTATGTTTGCAAATGAAAACTAAATGTGGAGAAACTGGACATGGAAAGCATAACAAGGCAAGGCAAGTTTATTTATACCGCACATTTCGTACACAAGGCAACTCAATGCGCCAGTAACACTCTTCATTAAATGTAATGGGGAAATGTGACATGTATATGTATTGTTGTTTTAATAAAATGTTGGACGAGAGCTTAAAGGGATACTTCGGGATTTTTGACATAGGGCCTCATTTCCTAGTTATCCAGAGTGTTGTTGATGTCTGGAGATATTTTTTTCTTAAATTCATGCAGTTCTTATATTTGAAGAGTCTAGTTGCGCTAGCCTAGAGCAAGGCTAAAGCATTTCTATGGTAAACGCTCGCCTGCATTAAAAACAGTCTGACCCACTCCACAGTGCACCTGAGGTAAATCACATATAACACCAGACTAACCATATAAATGTCTGTGTTAATAGAATAATTTTTTTAATATAACTGACCTTGTATCACATGAATTACCGCATTTTGAGGGACTATTTTCTCGCGGATCACTCCGCCGCTGCCTTAGCTTACAGCCACGAAGCTGATGCCGCTCAAATATAAGTTATTTTAAATGCAAAATGGTTAAAATTAACCTATCGACACAGACATTTATATGGTTAGTCTGGTGTTATATGTGATTTACCTCAGGTGCACTGTGGAGTGGGTCAGACTGTTTTTAATCCAGGCTAGCGTTTACCATAGAAATGCTTTAGCCTTGCTCTAGCCTAGCGCAACTAGACTCTTCAAATATAAGAACTGCATGAATTTAAGAAAAAATATCTCCATACATCAACAACACTCTGGATAACTAGGAAATGAGGCCCTATGTCAAAATCCCGAAGTATCCCTTTAATGGGGATCCTATCAATAAAACATAATACAGCAATGACTGATACACTGTGGCAGCGGTGGGAACGACACAGTGAATACAGTAAGTGGTTAGCGCTCGTGCTTCACAGCTAGAAGGTCCAGGTTTGATTCCCACCTGGACGGGGCCTTTCTGTATGGAGTTTGCATGTTCTCCCGTGTCTGCGTAGGTTTCCTCCGGGTACTCCGGTTTCCCCTACCACTAAAAACATGTACAATAGGCCAGGATGAATGATGCATGTGTGAATGCATGGTGGTCAGAAGGATCGTTGGCGCAGTTGCAGTTGCGACGGCGTTTGTCAGTTTGACATAATGAACACCACCGGGTGTGGGGTGAATGTACAAATGTCTCATGTAAAGCGCTTTGTGACTATGTCTGTGAAAGGCGCAATATAAATAAAGTTCTTCTTCTTTTACAAGCTTTATATTTCCATTTTCCTGCTGGCAAATCTGTGATTCCGTGATGAACACACTTCTGTGTTTTCATTCATTCTGTGTAACAATGCATTGAGCCATTGTGGCTCAAATTTCTGGCAATATGCATCATGACAGTGCAATTTTTTTGTCTATATGTTTTAATTTATAAGCTTCACGGTCGCGTCGTGAGTGTATGCGCATACTCAAACAGATGGCATGTGTGTCATCGTCATTTATATTTAAACTGAAAGTTGCAGACACTCAAGACCTGCAAAGTTACATCCTCCAAGAACACATAGAATTTTGCGGGGCTTTGTAAAGGGGTTCTTCTGCAGATGACCAGGATCTAGTGCACCGCGCATTGTCAGAGGCGCAGACTAAAGCGTAAGATCCAATCTTGGTCAGGAAATGATGCAATGCAATACAGAAAATGCAGATCTGAGCTCTCAATAGAAGAAGAAACAATCAATGTGAACATGATTACTCCAAACTGTGCAAATGAATCAAATTTAAAGAGTAGATATTACATACAATACATAACAGATTCAGTGAACATGTATGGGTCAATATAGTTCCTCAGACATTGGTGCAGGAGGTCAGGGGTTGAAATCCCCAACAGGCTGCTCCAAAGTCAATCATATTGAGGGCATCTGGTGCTAAAACCTTCACTGATGTGAATGGGCCGGAGACCTCTAAAAGAAAAGCAGCAGTTAAGAGGCACAAAAGTAAATGGAAATTAATGTAGTTTTGCTTATGATTGATCACTTCTTTACTCAGGCCTTGGGGCACTGGGGCAGAGGTTGTGACACTTTGTGGCTTCCTCCAGTTAAATCTAATTGTAAACATTAGTCTATTTATTTATACCAATGATTGTGTCTAAATCATTAATTTCACTTTGAATAGAACTGTATGAAAATGACTGGGCTTTTCCATACACAGTAATACAGTGTGTGGTAGGTCATGTTAGTGACAAGAGAGGGAACAATACAGTAAGATACGAACCATTGTTATTACATCACTGCTCATAATAGAAATCAACCCGAACCATCTCGGTCCCACAAGCAGAGTGTGTTTTTTCCTCTTCTTACCACACCCTTGGTCTGTACGGCTCTTTCATTTAAGGACTTTGACTATTGAGCTGTCAGTCTGATGGATGCTACCGTCTTTGTCACAGTAGTTAAGTGTTGTTTGATCCTGAAATAACCTGGAGGCTTCGTGCAGCGCATGTATACGACTTCCTCCCCACGTGTATCTGACAGGAAACGAGAGGTGCGAGACACCAACAGACTATAGCTCTGTGGTTGCCAACATTGTTTGGTTCACATACATCTTGAGTTTTCACTTAACATTTGTAATAAACCTTCGGATCGGTGAGTGAGTAATGCCTAAGCCACTGTGTCCCGATGTTTCATACTCCAGATGTTCAGTTTGTATGACTGTAAAGCAGCACCATTAAAATGCACATCGCAAGAAATATTCCTTTTTCTGCAAACTATACAAGAAAGAAGAAGGAATGTCATGAACAAAGACATGTGCATGGTACAGTAGAACAATGGTAGTGATGGCCAGTACGGGTTTAGGGAAAAACGTTCCACAGCATTGGCACTGATGGACTTGGTTGAGGAGGTAAGTAACTGTATTGAAAACAAAGACTATTCTATAGCCATTTTTATTGACTTGACAAAAGCTTTTGACACGATAAATCATAGTATCCTAATTAAAAAGTTAGAAAATAATGGTATCAGAGGTTGCCCACTACAGTGGCTGAAATCTTATTTATCCAACAGACAGCAGTTTGTCCAGATAAATGAATACAAATCTACCATGAAATACATTTCATGTGGGGTACCACAGGGTTCAGTGCTGGGCCCAATTCTCTTTTTACTGTACATCAATGATTTATGCTTCGTATCTAACAAATCTAAATTAGTCCTCTATGCAGATGACACTACAATTCTGTTTTCTGGAAAGAACTTGGAACAATTATTTTTTGAGATCTCAACAGAAATGGAAAAATTAAAGGAATGGTTTTACTGTAACAAATTGACATTGAACTTGAAAAAAACAAAATTTATGGTGTTTGGTAACAGGAGAATTGATACTGAACTGAAATTAACACTAAACAATGAAGCAATAGAATGTGTTGATAAATATAATTTCCTTGGTGTTATCCTTGACCGCAAACTCAACTGGAAATCACACCTTAAATTCATTCAAAATAAAATTGCAAAATGTATTGCAATTATGGGGAAATCTAAATACTTACTTAATGAAAAGCACTTCATACTGTTTATTGCACATTACTCCTACCGTACATCAGTTACTGTACAGAGATATGGGGTAATACCTATAAAACCAATCTTAATCCAGTTCACATTCTTCAGAAAAAGGCCGTCAGGATAATATGCAGCGCTGGTAAGGGGGAACATTCTAACCCTCTATTTTTAAAATCAAAAATCTTAACAATTTATGATTTGGTCAAATTTAAATCCTTACAAATAATGTATAAAGTAAGGTATCGATTGCTTCCAAACAATATCCAAAAAATGTTCAGCAATAGAGACGGCAAATATAATCTGCGAGGTCCAATGAACTTTAAGAAACAAATTATAAGTACTACCCTAAAAGCATGTTCATCACTCGCCGCGGGGTTGATCTGTGGAATGAACTCGAGGAGGACTTGAAATGTTGTAGCTCACTGAATAACTTTAAACAAATGTACAAAGAAAAGGTATTTAGTAACTATGCTAAAGGAAATGAAGAAGTGTAAATCTATACTACAAAAACTATTCTTTGGCTCTGAATGATATTTGTATTTTTTGTATTTTGTATATATATATATATATATTTTTCTTCTCTCTCCTTTGCTAGATCTGCTTCGTTCTCTTTTGTGTACACTTTCTGTTTGTTTTCTTATAGTACACGTAACTTGTGTTCTACAATGTATGCATTTAATTGAACTTTACCACTGTCGGTAACAACGCAATTGTTGTCAAGAAAAAGAATATGAGAAAGGGGTAAGCATTAACAAGTTTTATACTTCAGCTTACTCCTTTTGAGCTTTTCTGTGTGCCTTGCTTTATTATTGCATACAGTGCAAATTATGCCTGTTTGTTTGTTTATTTTCTAATTATTTTTTTTACACAAATAGCTCAAATAAACGAAATGAAATGAAAAAAATGAAAAATGGCGCCAGTGCCCAGACTCTTACCATTGTGTGTCGAGATGGCTCAATGCCTTGGCTCATGGTACAGAATAGAAGGTATCTGGATTCAGAATGAATCAAGCAATAAGCCAAAACATAGTTCTGAATGGACCTAATATGAACATGTTTGAACTTTTTACAACAAAATATTATTGCTCTTTGGCTTTTGTAAGACATAAAACAAAGAAGATATAAGAAAAGTGTATTGTCAGTTTATAAGAATCTGAAATGCATTTATTCTGGGTAATTTATTGATTTATTGATACTCCTGTTATAACAAATGGGCTCCAAAAGGGCATCGATAAACCAAGAAATAGAGAAAAGCCTTTTTTAAGGCCAAGAAAGAGCAAAGATAAAATGAAGACCGAAGCCATGAGCCTAAGAAGTAATTGCATATTATTTATTTAGCACCTTAGGTTAAATCGATTATGATCAGAACTAGTAAGATCTGCAAACCAGTTTCCCCTCATTTATTGTGATCCTTCTTCCTTAGGGAGAATTTAGATCAGAAAGGTCACTGGGTGTTAATAAAAAGCCTTGAAATGTGCATGCTCATTCAATATTAACCACTATAGTATGTCTTAATAATTCATTATACGTATATGCTTTCTCTGGAAGATGGCCTTCAGTAGTTTATTACCAACGCTTTGTTCTCCTGACCGGATCGAACGAATTTATGAGAAATTAAGCCAGAAAAGAAAAAACACTCCAAAATGTAGAGTCTTATTGATTTTATAATGCTCTGAAGTGTTCCCTTGTCAATAACCTAAAGATCTGTAAGGATGGGCTCTTTTGACTGTGATTCACATTGAGCTGGGACATTTCAAATTTACAACTCGCAGACGGTTGTGGAGAGACACCCAAAGGGGATCTTCAGAGAGAAGTAAGTTTTCTTGAGGATAATGTATTTTCCATCACGATCCCCGGTGAGTTGCGAGACCAAAGATGCCCATTAGTCTGTTTTTGAGATGCTATGTTTAAGAGGACTTGCATAAGGAAATGTGTAATGATCACTTTTTTTTTATCAAAGAAAGCACTGGTAGCTGATTGTGTCTCATTTCCGCAGCGCATGACGTGAACCAGTTCCCAATGTCATGAAGCACTCAACCCTCCTCAGACAGTGTTCATTTCGGCTTTTAGCAGCTGTTATTGAGAATGACTTAGGGTTTGATTTAATTATTTATAGGCCACTAAATGGTTTGACTTTACAGATGTGTTTTCACTGAATAAGACAGACCCATAGTAGAAATAAGATACTATGCGCAAAGCCTTTATATAGACCAAGTGTTTTGAATACCGTTTTTATAGAAAGAACATTACAACCAATAGGTGGCCCAAGGACTAAATCAGGCTCCATAGACAGAGCTCATTTCTTATTGATACCGGTAATTTAACAATACATGTTTTTGGTTACTGATACCTGAACGATACTTTTCCAATACCTATACTAAGACATCTGTCATCTAGAGCCAGAAATCAGAACAGTAATACTAATTTATTCCATACATTTGTATCATTTATTTGAGCAGAAACAACTTCCTTCCAAGTAGTCTGTGTAAGCTCTCAGTCGTACAGGAGTTGTCCATCTTCAATGAAGGTGCTTGAATCATCTTCTGTACTCAGTAGTTGAAGTCTTGAACGTTTCGCCTCTCATCCAAAAGGCTTCGTCAGCGGACTAAAGTCCCGCTCAGCCCGTACCTAGATAAAGACCAAGAGGAGGAGTTGGGGTTGGCCCGGCTCCTCCCCTCTAATCATAGCTGTGGGTAAACAACCTTTGAAGTAGAGCGTCTCCAACGACCTGCTCACCCCAGTATCGGTCAGTCATGTCCTATTCATTGCTGATCACTGCTAATCACCTGCCTATTGTTCTTTTGTTACCTGAGGTATCGTCTCTTTGGACTGGGCGTGCCCTGTCGGTTTCCCCCGAAGCAGATTGGAGTAAAATGAAGAAAGATAGAGTTCATAGAGGGATTTTCTTTCTTGACAAAAATAGCTTATTTTACTCCTCTTTCAAACCAACGTTCTTCTTTAGCTAAAATTTTGACTTCCCCGTCCTCAAAGGAGTGGTTGGAGGCTTTGAGGTGGAGGTGCACAGCCGACTGAGGGCCGCTCGTGCTTTCCCTTCGGTGTTGATAAAGTCCCATCTGTAAAACTTGTTTTGTTTCTCCAATATAATGTTCTTTGCATTCTTCTTCTTTTTCTACTTCTTCTTCTTCTCCTTCCAAGTAACTTCCTTTAATTCTGTCCCTAGACCCAACAGGCATCGAAACTTGGATCTCAAGATATCTTCTTCTTTTTTCTACTAGTGCCTAAACGTTTTTTTTTTTTTTTTCAATAAAATACTGGTATCATTTAACGGTACCCAGCCTTAATCAGGACCAGTCTTAAACCTCCTAACCCCGCCTCCACCAAGTGCATTTTCTCCAGTTCAGCTTTATCCAAATCTAAATGTTTACAGCCTAAGGGTCATTTGAAAGCTAAGACCTACAAAACTCATCTAAACTGATCGTTGCTTTTGTGTTGCTCTTTTTTGTCACTTTTCCTCACATTCTTGGCAATTTTTCCTCACTTTTCTGTTTCTCTTTTGTGCCTTTTTTTTGTAGCATATTCAACGCTTTTTTTTGTCACTTTTTTGTCACTCTTTTGTCACTCTTTTGTTGTGTTTTCATTCTTGTTCTTAGCTATTTTTTGTTGCTATTTTGAAACTATTTTTCTAGAAGCTTTTAGATTTGGGTAAAGCCAAATTGGAGAAAGTGTGCTCGGTTCAGGTGGGGGTAAGCGGTTAAAACGAGACGAGGTAGACCCTTCTCGGCTACTCTTGCACTCTTTACTTAACACCCCTTTCTCCCTGGCTTTTGGCACCAGTTAAAGAGACACCTTGGCATTATTTTTACTGTATCTTTGTTTTTCTAAATGTTTCTATTGACAGCATTTTGGAAAGATTTGTCTGTTTTGAACGCGCTCTATAAATAAAGTTGATTTGAGTTTAACATTTTTGCACCCGTCATATATCCCGACTTCTTCTTTTGTAACAATCACTCGTCTAAATGCTACGTCTCACTCTCTGACAACAGACGGTGTGAAACTACGTCAGAGTGTATCATGTGGTGGCAGATTCGTGAACAAATAAATGCGTCTGGCACATGGAAATGAACACAAACACACATCAATAGATTGGCACTTAATAGATACTTCCTTTACATTTACGAAGCCTTAATAAGTTTCTCCCTGTAACTGTAGCTTTATCTGAGGCACCTGCACTGAACCGGGTGCTCTCGGACAGTATGCGGAGTGGTAATATTCATTTGTAATGCAGCCCGTGCTCTGTGCAGCGCAGACGTCAGAACCCTCCCGAACCCTTAATGAAGACAAATGTGAAGTGGATATTGAAATCAAAGTTTAAAAAAGCCCCTGTGGTTTGGGTTATTTGCTGTGTTTGTGTGCCTTTGATTTTTGTCATATACAGTGGGAGGAAAATGTATGTGAACGATTTGGAATTTCTGCCTGAACTGGTCACAAAATGTGGTCTGATCATCAAAATCATAAGAATTAATAAACAGTGTCTGCTTAAACTTATATCACCCAAACAATTACATTTTATCATCACTTTATTCATGACCATAACATGTAAACATTCACAGGACAGGGAGGAAAAAGTAGGTGAAACCCATGAATCTTGCTGAACTGCAACAGTTTTGTAAAGAGGAATGGTCCAAGATTCATCCTGATCATACAAAAGAAGGGTCAGCCAGCTATTTAATACAAGGGTTCATTTACTTATTCCACACTGGTGTGAATGTCTCAGGTAGCAAAGCAGCTCCACACCATGATTCTCCCTGCTACATACTTCACAGTGGGGAAAGGGTTTTGATGTTGGTGTTCTGATCCATTTTTCCTCCACACATGACGTTGTGTGTTCCTCCCAAACTATCCAACTTGGGTGGTATTAGTTAGGAATAGGCCACCGTTTTCCCACACTGAGATATGTTCTTACCTGAGCTTAGACGAGTTGATGCGTAACCGCTCACGTACCTGTATTTAAATAGGGAAAATGTGGAAGAGCTTTTTCGCTTCTAACTTTACCCCCGTTTGAGTCCATAGAGGAGAGGAGAGGCTAAATGCTAACAACATCTTTGGTCTTTTTGTGTGACTGAGCGCATGCACAAAGACCAGACAGGTACGTATCGACTCTTCTAAGCTCAGGTAAGAACATATCTCAGTGTGGAAAAACAGTGGCCTATTCCTTTAAGCATACACTGTTTATTGATTCTCATGATTTTGATGAAGATCAGACCACATTTTATGACCAATTTAGGCAGAAATGTGAGAAATTCCAAAGCGTTCACATTTTTCCTCCCACCGTAGCTGTATTCATGTCCGTTAATTAGTTCAATGACAGTATAGATTTAATTGAGTGGTCAAATCTTTAATCCTAATATTCCATAACTACAGACAACCCATTGTAGAACCTTTTAATGATAACCGATTGTTTTTTTCCATTTCCCTCAAAACCGTAAAATATGACTTATAGGCAATTATGCACAGAATAACGTATAATATATTGTTCGTCTAAAACTCCCAGGTGGCCGTGCACCCCTCGCGGTCCCCGTACCCTTGGTTGGGAAACACTAATGTGTTGTTGTGCTTTTTGATATACAGTATCTTTCAAGTCATCAATTCATCCTATGTGCAAATGTTTTAGCCATCCTCCAGGAAAATGTTGGAGGCCTTAATCCCACTTGGTTGGTTTTATTTTTATATCATTTCAAAGCTTTAAGAAGGGATTACTCTGTGCGTAGTGAAAGCTCAGTGGGAGATTCTGTCTGTCGTCTGAGGAACCATTTCCCAGCGGTTCCAACATTTGTTCCGATGGATACGGCGCTCATTACAAATCAAGAAATCATGCATCATTTTACCAATGGAATAATAATCAAAAATGTATACAATCGCAGCAATCAGCTCGCAAGAAAAGACTGAAACAGGCTGCGCTGGACTGCTTTGAACTACATGGTCCAGCTTGTGTTGTATGTAAAGATGGGAGAACTGCTCTTTCTTCAGTCCATAGGATCTTACCCCTCCCCCATCTTTATGACGCACACACATATTTAGCATTAATGTAAATCTTAGTCAAGCTTCAGCTGTTCGATGTTCGAGATGATGACAAAGACTTGACAAAGCCCCTCGTTACTCATATATCACAGACTGACACTAAAAGACAATGTTTTTCCGACACAGTTCATTTTAATTGGATCCACTGCGACATGGCGACACAGAACTTTAATTTTACGTCATGTAAGCTTCATGTTGAATACAGAGACAGGGTGTGGCGTAGGTAACATCATGGTCTTGAAAAAGCTGTTCGTCACGTCTTTTCTATCTGATTTCCAAATTCTTACAATGTGATGACCTAATTTCAATGGGTCACCAAGTTATTTACATGTGAATAAATTCAGCCTGAACTTCACAAAAATAACAAATATCTGGTTTTCAGTTTCTGTCTATTCTCGTGTGTTTTTTTAAATATTCAAAACAGTTTACTTTAATAGCAAAAATGGTAAAGTTGTAATTGTTGTCTGTTAAAGACTTTTGGCAAATCCATTCAAGGTTGAAATAAGCCCCTACAAATATGCTCCACAAAGTCACCATGTATTTGGTCACCTCAGTATATTCATAGACATTCAAATGTGTTCAAAAGGACCTTGGTAAATTTACAGTGATAATAATGAGTCAGGATTTTTTTATGTATTATTTTTGTTTTTCTTACAGATGTGCCAGGTTATGAAAAATAAACTCAAGACTATCAAGTTACTACCATCTTTCAAACACACTAGAACACAAGCAAAATATCAATATAAGACTGTGAAAAAACAATGAGAGGGCAAGCACTATTTGCGACTCACGGCAACTTCCGGTCCGGTGACTCGCGTGACTCACGAGCCATGAGTCGCAACTCGTCTAATAACACCAGGGGCGCTGTCTAATTTTATTTTGAATCCTATTATCCTACACTACTTTGGACATCTGGCTTGTTTTATCTAGTCATTTCAATTCCACCAAAATATTGAGGTGATGTATTTTGTTTCTTTGTGTGTCTGTGTTTTAATCATTTTGTGAAAATTTGAAAGGCCATAGTACATGACATTGAAACAGAAACAACAAAACATTAAAAAAACAGTTATGACTTTCGCCACATTTCCCATGGTCAATTTGGAAGGTTTTTTCGCTCAATCTGGGATGGATTATGACATTGGGCAAATATTATTATTATTATTAGTAGTAGTAATAGTATTAGGATTAATATTATTAGGATTAGTAGTAGTAGTAGTACTAATCCTAATAATATTAATGAATGAATTAATTATTATTATTAATTAATAATTAAAATAATCGTTGTAGTTGTAGTACTTAGTTCTAGTATGTAGTAGCAGTACGTAGTAGTAGTAGTAATACTTATCAGTAGTAGTGATAGTTATTGGTTTACACACAAAAAACTGTAGTGTAGGCTGTATTTTTCAGCATAACCCTGACTCAACCAATCATAAATTAAAATATATTTACATTTTTTTGTGTGTAAACCAATTACTATAACTACTACTACGACTGCCACTACTACTAAGTACTACTAAGTCCTAGTACTACTACTAAATACTACTACTACTACTACTACTACTACTACTACTACTACTACCTTTCAAATGTTCACAAAATAATTAAAACACAGATACGCAAAGAAACAAAATACATCACCTCAATATTTTGGTGGAATTGAAATGACTAGATAAAACAAGCGAGATGTCCAAAGTAGTGTAGGATTCAAAATGAAATTAGACAGCGTCCTCTAGTGTTATTAGACGAGTCGCGCCTCATGTCTCGTGAGTCACGCGAGTCACTGGTTAACAATACTGTACATGGACAGCAATACAGACACACGACAGCTGATAAAGTGTGTGTAAGGTACTGATAACATGTAAACTGTGCCTCCAGATCCATATTGTGTCATTAATAATTGATAAATACCACTAAAAATCAAAGAATTGTGGTATTTTTAACTGCGAGCCATGACTCATGACTGGTGAGTTGCGACTCATGAATCGCGAGTCACCGGAAGTTGCCATGAGTCACAAATAGTGCTTGCCCTAACTGAAAACAATATTTGGCCTTCACAGGTGCATCGAAATGCAGTACTGTGCAAACAATGAACAAGGCAAGGCAAGGCAATTTTATTTATACCGCGCATTTCATACACAAGGCAACTCAATGCGCCTTAAACAAGATTTAAGGATTTAAGAAATGCTGGGTTAGTGCAGCGTGTACAAAAAAAAGTAATAAATAGCAAATAAAAAGCAAAAAATTAGCAACAAAGACCCCCAGCTAATGGTACTAAGTCACAGTGTCAATGAATATTTGAGGGTGTAGGAATTCAGGGGTAAATGCACTTTCCATTGAGTCACAAACACTATTTTCACTTCTCATGATTGCAAAAGAACTACTTACTTTTACCATTACTTTCCCCATAGTCCCATCTCAATTATTTCTGTTTCATTTAAAAACTATTCTTTCGTTTGATGAAGCGTAAGTATAAAAACACTTTTTGTTTCGTATTGTTTGGTCGAATACATCCACGGAGATCTTCACATTTTCGGATTACAACTGAGCCTGTTTATGATGCCTCATTACGTGCGCCACATTTACACAGAAACACGCGATGGCTGTAGTTTAATTAGGTTTTACTCAAAAAACAATCAGTGCTCTTTCAATAAGTTAGTTTTATTGGCAAATCAAGTGTCAGAGGAGAGCAGCTTCTGTTCCTTGGTCTCAGAGCACGGCTGTGAGGGAAGGGGCTGCTGCACCGGGAATACACTGACTTTTAGGTATAGAATAAATTATTGAATCGCATTAAAATGTTTGAGCAGGCTAAAGAAATTTAAAATGCAATATATGAGAGACCCAGCTCAGCATGTATCGCCTCATTGGGCTCGGTTCATGTCATTTCTACAGTGAGAGCAGGTCGTGTTTGTTAACAGTATTGACCTCCGTGGTCTTGGGCTCTCCTTGTATGAGAGTCCGAGACCACGGAGGTGATGTATTTTTTTGAACAGGCTGTTGGCATGTTCAAAATCACCCTGAAAATGTCACAGCATAAACCCAGCTTTAGTCAAAGAGCATCTTTTAAAATATTTCAGGGGCTTATTGTTTGTTAAGTCATCAAGAAATGTTGAAATAAACCGCTATGTGAAATGAAAATTCACCCTGGAAACCGCTGGAAATCAATGGCTGAGCGTCACTTCCGGCATTATACCGAAAATTGTTATTGTTACTACATGAGCGACTCCAGGAATAAGGTGGATAAAAATAGAAAATAAAATTCCGAAAGGTTTGCACAGTACTGCGGAGCACTTACACTTCACACAATAATAATTTAACAAATAAATCATTCCTTAGGCCTTGAAGTCCACAAAGGTCCACAACTCCATAAATATTTTGCAGCAGGAACGAGTTTTCTGCCTTCGCATGCAGTTTTGAGATTCCTGATATTAAAATATTTGTTCAGTTCAGTTTATTGACACATTTCCATTTTAAACACTAGTTTCTTCGCCCTCGAGAGACCCGAGGCAGCACTGCACTCTCTCCTCAAGGCGAATGTCCTCCATGGTCGTCCTGGCTCGACTGGCAGTGCCTCTTAGTGGTAGGAAGGAGAACTGGAGCCTGCCGTTGCCTTTTGGAGACCGACTTTTACCCATGCCGTTAATGTAGCACACCACTAATCTTCGGTTTTCCTCGGGAGCGTTGGAGCAGTGCCCTCCTCGCGCGGATTTGCCGATGTGCGGCGACACGTAGCTCGGGTCGAGATCTTGCAGGTTGCTGGTGGCGATGCTGCCGCTCTTGACGTGCGGCGTTTGGCTGTATGTGTGCCGGTATTCCTCGTCAATGTCCTTCCCCAACTTCCAGCGCTTCCACTTCTTCAG
Source organism: Neogobius melanostomus (assembly GCA_007210695.1). NCBI lineage: Eukaryota > Metazoa > Chordata > Actinopteri > Gobiiformes > Gobiidae > Neogobius > Neogobius melanostomus. Next base: position 752,459 of record VHKM01000700.1, on the reverse strand, counting down.
CATCTCCGACTGCACCTGCGGCATAGTGGGATAGATGGAGACAGAGATCAGACCAGAGCAGCTTTTACGTCTGCCCCCAAGGCTGCATTTAAAAGGTTTTAAAATGAACTCATGCCTGTCACTGAGATACAACCGGGGCACAAGAACAAGACATAGTGAACACAGACGATCTGAGAGATAAAAGGGGCAATTTATAACGATAGCAGGACCTTAATGGAGATATAGCAGTCTGTCTGGGGCATGGAAAGAGTAGAAAATGTGAAAAAACTGCTTACCTCTTTGTTGACGAAGCAGTAGAGGATGGCAACCAGCAGGCCCTGAAACAACATGACATGATTTTCATAATTACACCCAGATCATTTCTAAAACATTAAGAAAGCTGTCCTAATCTTTTGTTGAACATAGTAAGTAAGTAAGTAAGTAAGGTTTATTTGTAAAGCATACTCAGTGTATAAGGACTCATTAATAGATGCTCTATATGTTTAGTAATGTTCATTGTGTCTACTTATTACTATAAAAAATTTTCAAGGTTCATAGTCAGACACTAGGATTAGCAATGTCCTGTCAGGAACGTTAGACTGGCCACGCCTTGGAAGAAAGAACAGCTGATAAGTGACACCGCACCTGGTGATACTTCTGAGGATTGCTTGCAGATTGTGACTGAAACAAGGTAGAATAATTCAACATCTCTTAACCTAGTGTCTGACTAAATTAACCTTGAAAGTTAGATGCTCTATGTGTTGCTGCACCATCTCTGTGTCTGGTTGATTTTGAGTGCTTTGTCAGCCAGGATTCAGGGATGGCTGGAGTCTGGGCTTGTTGCTTTATATATTTATGATAAGAGCAAACTTTCATCACTATTTTTGTGCTCATAAATGATTAACAAATGATGACGAAATCTTTGCTTAAGGGTGTGTTGTTATTAAAAAAGTGTTTCTGATCATTCACTGGCTTTGCAAGTCTGTAGTGTTTTCAACGCGGAGTAGTTTAAACATTCAATCCATCCAAGTGATAGATATTAGGGCTGGGCCGATCCGATACGTATCACAATACTCAGGGGTCGATCCGATACGTACGTGCATGGGCGTCGGACTGGGGGTGTAAAAGGTGCTGAGTACCCAGGGCCCAGAGCAGGGTAGGGGCCCTCAAAAGTGCTGCAAAAAGCGTTCTGTATTGGACTTTCTAAATTTCCTCATAATTGATATAAGAATTGAACAAAACATGGCTGAAATACAATGGTTGCTAGACAGAATTTTGCACAAACAATAATGATGGATGAATCTCCGGGCCCTGACACCCCTTTAAAATGTGCCAAATGCTTCAGCCCACACACCAGTGTTCAGCACCGCTCGCTTCAACTCAACAGTGACTTTGATGAGGTGGCTCTGCAATGCAATGACACAGAGCTAGGAAAGAGAAATATTAGTCTTGCCACGCTCTTATGTGCTTTTATTTAACACTAGCCTATTCTACTAGCGAGCCTTAGATGCAACTTTCTTGTCATAAATGACAGTTAAACATGAGGTGAGGCGAGTCCTGCCTCTGCTGCGCTGAGAAGTGGAAGATGAAGAGTCAGAGAAAGAGCCACAGCCAGAGCTCCTTCTCTCCTCGTTTTAACCTCTAAAGTTTCTCTTTCCTTATATTTATTGTAATTGACTGCAATCAGGCCAATACAGTGACAAAAGCCACAGGTCGCTCACGCTATTTTCGCCGAATTAATTATGCTAATTAGCCGCGCGCATTTGGACACTCGCATTATAAATGCGCAGCTTTGGACATGAGTCAACGTGGTTCTATTGAAAAGGTGGAGGTCTCGTTCCAAGAATTTACTGACAATACACTTAAAGGTCGGGTTCAAATATGGTGAGAGACTAAATCAGGCTGAAGCTCTTTTGTTTTTTGTTCATGCCTGTGGGCCACAGAGACAACATACAGTATCATTATAATTTTTTTAGAAAACAGCATTTTAATGGATATTTTAAAGTCACAAATGTATTATTCCCTGCACAAATCCCATGTCCCTGGTGCAGTCCTCCCGTTTAATGTGGTATGATATTATGTTCTACCTAAAGATAGCACTTTCAATTGGCCAAAAGAAAGTAGAATATTCCACCACCAATTTAAATATCTATATAACTACAGGATTTCTGTAACAGGAGCCAAATCAGATGGAATTTCAAGTCAAACCTTGAGTTTACAAACAAACAAACAAACAAAATGAACTAAGTATCCAGGACAAATCTGTATTGAATATATGTTTGTATATGAAGCATTTTTAGGCCTGTTAGGGTATATATAATAAAGTAATAATAGAAAATAAATGAACTGCACTGTCAAACTAAACCACTGTTATGTGGTTAAAAAACAAATATTAAATGTGAATTAACTGGGGGGTCCACCAAGATAGTTTGTACCCAGGGCCCAGGATTTGGTGCTACGTCCCTGCGTACGTGATACAATAAATTATGATAAATAATATCTTTACTTTAAAATGTGTAAAAAGAATGTGTCAAAGTTTTAATCAAATGCCATTTAACATTTATTGAAGTGTAAAGATTGAAAAGTGCATTAACACAAAATGTAACTAAGTGCTGTGTAACTGTTATTGGAAAACAAAGGAGAGCAGGATAAAAATGCTTTCAAACACAAGTATTGAAAGTATTGCGATACCTGATAAAGATCGATACTTGGTATTGCAACAAAAAGTATTGCAATACAATGTTTTGTCCCAGCCCAAAAGCCTAAGTCACAACCGGACGTATGACTTTTTGGCCATGCAATTTTTGGCAATTCTCAAATTGCTGCGTTTATTTTTTGTTTGTGGAGAACATAGTTGTGGTGTAAGATCACCGCGCACCCAACATACTACCTTTAAGTCGAACGTGCGTCACACGGAGGCTGTTCGGACGTACGGCTGTCGCTTCATTCGTCAAAGCACGTAAGTTGTAAGACCAACCTGCAATAAACTTGTGGGCTTTGTATGAAGGATGCAAGAACTGCACACACGATCTGATGTGTGTACCAACGCCGTGCGTTTGTTGCCTGCGGGTAACATACTTTGACCACATTCTCCCTGTGAAAATGGCGATATCTGCTACACTGAAAGAATAAGACACACCCTTGGTCCGCTGGCCACTGTCGTGGAATTCATTCTCTTCAGGTACATTCTGTTTTCTCCTCACTGCTCCTTGCCCTTTCTCTCTCTGCTCCCTCTCTGACACCTGTTCTCTCCTCACCTTCCCTCTTCCCCTCGGCATATTGCAAAAACTTTGAACAAATGGCTGCAGGCACCTCTGAAGCTTTATATATCGGAGTTTTCGGGTGATTGATGCACTCTCGCCGAACGGGCAATTCACGAATGACTTACGGGACATGTATGGAGGACATATGAGATATCTGAACGTGCGTACGAAGTCCGCAAGTGCAACATTTGAAAAAGTTTGTACAAAACATACGAAAAGACATAAGCTGGCCGTACAGACGACGCACAAAGACACACAACATGCGCAAGTTTGTCTTGCAACCTAAAAAACGCAAGCGCCCATAGAGTTTGTTTGACATAACAAAGAACCTCTGGGGCGGGTCTACGACTCGAAATTAAGCACGTCACACACACACTCTCTGTGTGTTTCTTGCGTTTTTTGCACGTCTAGATAGTACTTCTAGCTGCGCAGTGAAGGGGAGCAGCTAGAGGAGAGGGAGTGGGAGGAGTTTATAGGAAGATTGCATGGAATTCAGGAAGCTGTTTTAGATCAATACTGCATATTTAATAACAAAGTGTAGACAATGATAAAGACTGTTTAGATTATTACCAAGTACCTGCAAAAGCACAATACCTCTTTAAAGAATTTTAGAGGTCATTTACTTATTTCTTCAAATTGAATGATTACTATGACTATGGAAACTTTTCAATGGTAATGTTGATGATAATGGATTACAGTGAGCATCTCAAAAAATAGTTCTAATAGTTCACAATTTGCAACATATAATCATTGATTACAAATTATTAGCCTGTGCATATTAAGCCTAGGTCACAACCGGTTGTATGGGCTCCTACAGCCGGTCTACGTGCAAAAAACGCAAGAAAATGCTCTGTATTTGACCTCTGACCTGGAAGGAGTTGAAGAGGAGGTCACAGAAGAGCCGGATGAGGCGCAGCATGGAGCCTTTTGGGACCGATTCATCAATGACAAACGTGAAGAGAATGGCGTGAATCCCCAGCAGCGGGATTAGGGTCAGGGTGGACTTCGCTAACCTACAAATATAAACAAACCTAATATTTATCACACTTGAATTGACCTCCTAAATGTTGAACTAATTACATTTCATTGTATACTGTTTTGTTCAGATGGAGTGTAGACAGTGCTGAATAATTACTATATTTTTCATTCTCTTACCTGAATTTGAAGTCTGTGTACCTCATCTGGTGCGCTCTTAGCTTAGACATCAGTATTTTGATAATCCTGATGAATATGAAGAAGTTTATCTGCAAAAATAAATAAAAATAACACTTATATTGTGTTGAACATGATTACATAATGGATCCTCTCATGAAAAAAACAACACACTTGACCCTCCTGACCCTGTCCGATAATGGGCACAGATGTATCCCTTATGAAGACGTTAGTCTCATGCTTATAAAATGCTTCCCATGTGCCTCTACTAACGTAATGCAGTATATTATACTGCTGCAGGGCCACTATTTACCGCGTCAATAAAACATGTGGTATAATACATACGGTATACACAGTAGTATGTTACCAAACTTGGAAATATAAAGCTTCAGTGTTTAAACAAATGTCCTTTGTCAATGGTCTTGGATCTGTACTTCTTCGATGTATCTGCTGCTTTGCTTTGTTTATACTCAATACATTATTGAATTTTATCACATGAACTTCAAGTGCACGTGACACGTTTAAAAAAAAATGTTTTAATACATTTGGTGGGACAGAATATTGTGGTAGTACGGTGCCAATCATAGTTGCAAAAAATGTAAAAAATATAAAATAAAAATTCCTCCTCTTGCCGTGCAGCTGTTTCAATAAAGAGGGAAAAAAGACAAATATTACACTTAATACACACTTCAAATTAACATCCCAAAAAGTGTCTGACTAGGGAAAACTAGGTAATGATGGGGGTAGTGTGTGACCAGTCACATATTTTTAAAGTGCACTTTAAAAATATCTCAAAATAGTTAAAAGTATAAACTTACTAAGCATGCAAAGAGAATAGGAGAGCGTATAATCCACCAGTATCCCATGTTAGTGTTCCTCTCCCAGCACCTGCAAATTTAAACACACTTTGTTTAGTTGAAAGTTTGTGGATTAATCTTTCATTGCTGCACTTAAAAGGCACTTTATATTGAGCACATAAATCAGGAGTAGGCGACGTCAGGCCCGGCGGCTCAATTTAGGCCCTCGAGCATAGAACCTCTGGCCCCGAAGATGATTTTGTGAAATACATTTACACAAATTATTAGACACCAAATACAAAAAAATTGGAAAATATAGTCAATATCTTTTGGGATTTCCTGGTAAAGAACCCCATAAGGTCATATATGATGTACAAAACTGATATATGTAGAAAAAGGTTCTTTACTTTGGGCTACTATTGTTTGGCCCTTGGTGTTTGTTCAATGAAGAAAATCAGCCCTCAACGATGCAAACTTGCCTACCCTTGACATACATTGACCCAGTGACCCAATGACACAATGTGGGCAAAGAATCAAGGAGAAACCAGGAACTCTTGGGTCTTCTCGGTAATAGTTTACACTGTAAAGTAAAATAAGTATTCAGATCGTACAACTGTGCTGCTTTTACTTTTATTTGTGTTAACTCCCTCTGATAAAGAAGGGCAAAGCCTCAATTTAAGCTGGTGTAGATGTTTCTAAAAGTAAAAACATTACTATCATTATGAGTATCAGACTAAATCTATTGCAATAAATAGAGAGAGTGGTATTAAAGGAACAGGCCACTGTTTTTCCATACTGTGATATGTTCTTACCTGAGCTTAGACATGTTGATGCGTACCTGTCTGGTCTTTACGCGTGTGCTCAGTCACACAAAAGACCAAAGATGTTGTTAGCATTTAGCCTCTCCTTCTCTCCTCTATGGGGCCAAACGGGGGTGAAGTTAGAAGCGACCAAGCTCTTCCACGTTTCCCCTATTTAAATACGGTTACGTGAGCAGTTACACGATCCAAGTCTAGTCACACAAAATTAAACATGTCGATTTGACGGATAAAAAGGGGTACTATAATCTGTAAGGCGTAATAACACCTTAGGAGCACTTCGACGTCCGCGCAGTAATATCTTCACTTTACTGCACGGACGTCGAAGTGCTCCTAAGGTGTTATTACGCCTTACAAATTATAGTACCCCTTTTTATCCGCTTAGAAAATCGACATGTAACTACTGCATGTACCCATATTTAAATAGCGAAAATGTGGAAGAGCTTGGTCACTTTTAACTTTACCCCCATTTGGCCCCATAGAGGAGAGGAGGAGAGGCTAAATGCTAAAAACATCTTTGGTCTGAGCGAACGCGTAAAGATCAGTTACGCATCAACTCGTCTAACCTAAGAACATATCTCAGTATGGAAAAACGGTGGCCTGTTCCTTTAAATTTCCTAATCCCACAGTACATGTGGAAAAACAATCCTTCTAATTTCAAGTGAAACTGCAGATTTCCTAAGGTTTTCCAGGTGCTCGGTGACTAATTACATATTGATGAGGTCATATGAATGACTGAGGGAAATTACAGAGAGGCCACCAGAGCTTCCTACTCATCTGAGAGTCTTCATCTAATCTAGCTCTGGAGTGTCATGAAATGATCAGACAAATTAATAATGTATCGTAAAAAGATTGAACTCACTCCTCGTTCTCATAAAGGTATTTGACGGTGATCCACGGAGACACAAAGATGAGGGGCGCCCCTGGGGACACAGAGAGTGTGAGAGTGTGCAAAGTCAATGAAGCTCAAACTGCTGCTGTTTGGCCTCTGGATATCACAGAAAAGCTATGTGCTACTGCTGGACATTTCTGCTGGAGCTTTGCAAATACTTATTTTTGTTTATACTTTCCAAGGAAGAAGTTCTTTAAATACAAGCTTTCAAGAGGCTCTGCTGTGCTAGAGGAAAACTTTGAATGTGTACAATTAATCTCTATCAAGCAGCGACTGTTTTTGTTTATACTGAGCTTTTTTGGTACACAAAAGCTGCTGCTGTTGCTTCACTCACGTTATTGAATCTGCACAGAGAAACATTTGTCATATCATTTAGACTGAAACAAGGGATTGAAGAACAATAGAGGTTGTTGTGGCAACAATTTATCTTTTATTTATTTATTTTCCTTAGTGTTGGAGAAATCTAACAAACGATGATCGAGAGATTGATGAAGAATAGGCAGCAGTCAGGATGTCTTATGCAGGAGAGGTTTATTTTGCCATCGTTACGGGACCTGGAGACATGAACTCAAGACATTGCAGTCCTAACATTCAAGCCTGTCTATACTTCCACATCAAGAGAGTTAAGTAATCTTGGTGACAGTAGGCACTAAGCATCTACCACTGGCAGTGTGCCACGTGAATCTATGCACCGACAGTGTGCCACGTGTATTTAGGCCACAAGTCATGTAGAAGGCCGAATGTACTGATTTAGCAGTACAATGTGATAAGGGCAATGTGTGAGGCCAATTAACTCTATAATTCCCCATCACTTAGTACTATACTATATATGAAAATGTAAGACGAGCCTTACAAAGAAGCGTCTTAGAAAATATGCGAAACGTCCTCAACTCAGTCAACCCAGTCAAGTCAACGATATTTGAACATCTCTATGACCCGACTACTGCAGTACTGTATTATCATTTAAACAGTATCGTTTGGGAACACACTAAATACATTTAAAAATCATTATAGCCGTACTAAAGTACTTTTTTATTTTGGCACAGTACCGATAAGGCTGCAGACTGCAACACATGCTGGGCACTTTGCTGGCCTTAGCATTATAAGTTTATCTACCAGCTCAGACAACAGACAATCTGCTGAATTAAAGCCTGTTTCTGTCTAATAAAGCTTGTGAGTCAAAAGAAAACAGCCTTAAAAGTTATTATTCACTAGACTCACCCCAGCCAATGGCCAGATAGATGTAGAAGTACTTCTTCTCACTGAACACGGTGATGACCAGCAGACTGTGGAGGTAGATACCCTCGACCAGCAGCCAGTAATTATTGGCCATAACACTGTACTGCATCATGACCATGGCCCTCGGCACCAAACCAACACCTAAAACCCACGGAGAAGTCAAATTCCCCTATTACTCACTTTGTCAGTAATAGTTGGTTACTTGCTTTATTGATTAAAGATGGTTTAAACTGGCCATAATCTCACTTCCTGGTTCACCAAAAGGGTCTCTGCTCACCGGTATGTTGGCCCAGGAGCGTGTGGTGCTGCTCCGTGGGTCGAGGGTGAGAGTCAACAGAGCGTCCTTGATTAAAATGGACACCGCTCTCAGGATGAACGAAGCAAACAGGTTCATGTGGATATTGTTCCTCATACAGTGGAGCTTCCTGTAAAACACATGAAGTAAAGCTATACTCCAACTTCAACGAACCCCTTCACTGCTGTCCCACATGCAGCCTTTACCTGAATACAACGAGGATGGCCAGCGCCAGCAGCAGCGCTCCCAGGGACAGAGAGTAGCCCACAGTGTACATGATCCATAACTGGTTTAGGATGCGCCCGTACTCCTGCTGCAGAGACAAAGCCAAGGTTCACTGTCCGTCGTCTAATTCACAACTTTGAAAGAACATCGATTGCAATTAGAATTTGGTACATTTGAGAGAAAACTGCTAAACTAATACAAGAATCACATGCATTTCAGAACATGTTTGTAGAAGTTTCAGACACACAAAAACCATATGGAGACAGAAAAGTTGGTTTGATACTTTCCAATTTGCAATTAATAATGGCAATTAATCTTCAATCCATAAGGGGAGTCTGAGAAACAGCCACCAAAAGGAAGACAGCAGGCGGGCAAATTACTGACTCCTGACTCAAGCAGGTAAGATGAAATACTTGCATCCCGACTCACAAATCTGAATAAGAGCTTAAGTCCTGGAGCAGATGGGCGGTTTCCTCGCTATTTATAATGGTGCACAATATCAAATCCTCCAACCACTTGCGATAAACACTATGCTCCATCGTTTGCTGAACACACAGCCTTGTTCGCCACACACCTCTACTGGGTCATCCTCGCATTCAGACGTGTTGAGACCGTCCACCGACCACAGACCGTCCTCACTGCAGCTGCGGTACACCAAGCCCCTCTGGACTGTTCACACATGGAGAAGAATGAAGAACACAGAATCAATAGAATGATCTCAAAACATGATGCATGAGTAAGCGCGTGTGGCATTTCATAAATAATAACTGTTCTCATATCATTGATCCCTTTCTCTTCATTTGAGAGGAGACTTCAGTGTGGAATTTGCACACACACAAAAAACTCCCTTTTAATTTTTTTTACGGTGCAAAGTCACATTATAAAAATATTGATTCAATTATTTAAAATGCAGATATTACAGTATACATAATACGTAGTCAATACATTCTTGGCACAATTATACAAATATGTACAGCATGTCTAGTCCTAGTTAATCTGAATTCAGTGCATTTTAGTTGATACCAAATGTTTTGATGATTTAAATTAGTTTTTTTAGTTCAAGATTTTTCTTTCTTGTACAGTAGCATCTACGGGTCGACTCATGAAAGGTGCACACTGTCGTTGCGCCCTTGGGCAAGACACTTCCACACTAGTGTATGAATGAGAGTGTTAATGTTTTTTGTGTCTTGCTGTAGAGCGCTTTGAGTGCCCAATGTGGAAAAGCGCTATATAGGTTGAGACCGTTTGCCAGTGATAAATATGAGGTTATGATGTGATGGAACAGAGAAGAGCAAAATATTATGTGACTTTGGTGCTGGTTCCATGATCAGAGCCTAACACCATTCGCGCTTCACACTTTTGCTACCACATTAAAGGATTTTTTTGTTGTTTTTTACTCACAGTGAAAGAGGAAGCCACTCAATTGAAATGTTACTCGTGGTCCAAACCTATTCCAAACTTTCATAACATATTTACAGCATCCCAGTTCTTCACAGGGCGTATTTCACAACTTGCAGCGTCACTTTTCAGGGTCACGTTAACAGAAATGCTGGAAAACTAGCCTGTGAGTTCATAAAATGTACAGAAATGCTTCATAATGTTTTTTCCCCCCACAAATGTCTGAGTTTAAAATATATATATTATACTATATAGTTATAGTGCCTTTAACACCCAACAGCAGCATTTAACAACACTACAGGGGAAAACACAGATAATGTGTTATGTGACCTGCTCCACCTACACTACACTTAAGTGTTTTTTAACACACACATTTGTTTGAAATGATTCACTGCCATTAACACCTTGTCTAAGTTCTTATTTCATTAACTGTTGTAGCTGACACTGTGGAATCATCTGCGTAAATGGACATTCTGAAATGTATAAAATGGTACACAGACGATTTGTCTTTAGTGCTTTAAGAATGTCCATGTTTGCAGATGATTTCAATATAAATAATATATCATTTTACTATTTTTGGTGGTAGTGGAGCTTGCTTCTGTACATTTCTGAACATATGAAAAAAAGGAATGGGCAGAAATCCAACATTTTTCACAATTTAAGGTCCCGAAATGTCATCTATCAGAACTATAAGAACATTTAGCTGCTTTTACTTCAATAACTAATGCCCATTTAGGGACAAGTGTTTCTGAAGCATGCATCAATGTTTTTATCCAGCCCTGTGAAATAAACCCATAAATGTTTAGAGCCATGGCAGTGGATTGCAGACTTACTACATACTAAACACGTACAGTACATCTTTAAATAATGGAAAATCTAAAAAGGTCAATGAGATGAATTAATACCTTGTTAACAATAAACTAATTTCTGTTGTTCCTGTAGGTTTTTGTGAAGGCTGTACCCAAGAAAACAGAACTGCAGTCTGTTAACAGGACAGCACAGCACAGCACAAGCTGCTTTCACACTGTTGTGGCAGTTTAACAATACACAAGGCCAGGCTCCTCCCGTCTGAAGACATGCTGAGGTTCTACTGAAGTGCCGGTGTCCTGCGCCGCCAGACGAGGGCCCTCCGAATTGCCCCTTTCACACTTAAGACAATAGGCCAAAACCTGTCCTTGAAACAAAGGGCTTCCTGCCTTGCTCTATAACCATCTCTTGACTGTATTAGCACTCCAGACATCTGCCACTCATCTGCATAAACACACCAAACGGTCATCCCGTAACGTCTCATACCGCATCACCATTCCTGTGTCTTGCTGTGCTGTCTTTGTCTATACAGCTTGATCAGAAAGTCTGTTCACCAGAGCTTGCCCACGGATCACTCTGTGTGTGTAAGCTTCTCCACATGCATTAATAAATTACACTCTTGACAAAGACAATACTTTTCCAGTTTTTCTTTTAGAGTGGTAAGAAAATCCACGACAACACTTATTCGCGCGTCAAGTGCAGCTGGAGGAGAGCACACACTACACTCTCACAGCAGCAGAGGCACAAGACCACTACAATAATAAGAAGGCCTCCGCTCCTGTCGCTAATGCACTGTACTATGGCCTTCCATCCTGTGCTCATCTAAAACAGAATACATTTTCTTTAACAGTGAAGGGCAAGGAGCTGTGTTACCATAGCAAACGACTTTTACGCTGTTCTCCTCTCATGTAAATTGCTTTAGGAACCTCGTACTAAAGCTGTGAGCTTTTAAATGCACCAAAGTTTAATTTAGATTTTAGAGATTGGAGGAAGTCTGCCTTAAATGTAAGTTTATAGCTCCAGTGTTATGACATAGTATCGTCATTGTCTATGAAATATTGTTTGCATACAATTTCTGTGATTTTATATTTCTCTGTGTTTCATGGAAGTTTCTAATAGTTACACTGGTAATCATGTGTACTAGAATAATCATTTAAATAGTAAAGGCTTACAAGAAAGGCTGTACTTTACAGTAGATTCAGAATGATACGAGTGTGGGTGTTGTTCCAGGTGAGTCACTCACCCCAGGTCAAAGGATATAAATAATTTATTACTCTCTGGATTTTATTCATCCAATAGTTTTAGCTGCTCTGTGTTACAATCCAAATACAACTCCATTTATGTTGATGCCTGCTGGTACTAAACATGGCAGGTTTAACCCCTAACCAAGCTCGATAGAAACTCATAATTAACTAACTCAAGATGCCTTTCCTTGGATCTGACATGGCGCCGTTGTCTTGACAACCTGTCTCTTATAGAAATCATGTGACTTGAGCCTTAACAGAAACGCAGTCACTGTTGAAATGCTTTGTGGTTTGGTCAGATTTCCCACAAAGGCACAGAAATGAAGGGACATGAGTGGACCTGGCAAAGGAGGAATATAATGAGGAATAAGTGCTTTGCTATTCTATTTAAATACAGTTCATTAGCATAATGTTATGTTTTACGTATACTGCATTAATCAGCACCCATTTACACAAGTATAAAATATGTAAAATAATAAATAACAGATTTTGTGAGACAGTACTCCTGACTTCCCATGCCACCAGGAGTAGGACCTACTGTATCTCAATGCTCTACCTCATATTACTATTTTATCAAGTGACACATATGCACTGTGGCCGGTTAGATTGCATACATAATTAGACGCAAACATGAACGAGTATAAGTCAAATTTACAACCAGTTGTCGTCCAAATGTATTTCTAACTTTCCTAATGCACTTCCTCCACCCCAAGTCTTCAAAGGGATGAGTTTATGTTTCGTTTTGCTGCCACAGTTACGTTAACAACAACTACCCTGCTGCTTCACAATCAATACATTGCTTTATTTAGATACACGGAACACAACGTTTTTTCCCCCACAAATGTCTGCTTTTACAAAATAGTCAAAAGAACAAAACAAATTTCGTTCCACTAGTTGAAAAAATGGGCACAGAGCCTTTAACTGAGATCCTTCTGATTTTATATGTTGGCATATATTGTGCGACAGAAAAAAAATCTTTACAATCAAAACATGCTTTAAGAGGATGCATTCAAAAAGCAAAATTAATTTAGTTTCTGGTAGCCTGCCATTTGACCTGAACGCCACAGTAGCAATGCATTTAAAGTCTGGCTCTGCTCTTGACTAACACTTGAGCACAGAAATCAACAAGCTGCGTCTAAATCAATGGAACACTGACCCTTTCGGTACCAGGGCAGGAACCAGGGGCAGGACACATTGACAGTGGTTCCAGGGGTCCCGTCGGGCCAGCAGGCGTACTGGTCAAACGTGCGGTTACACACGAGCCCTGCAATAAAAACAGCCCAGATAAAGACACTGTTTATAGTTAGGAGAAAATCACAGAGAGCACAACTTTAAAGCCTGTTCAGAGACACGTCAAGGTCAATGGTGTACAACCTTTTTGAATACAATCTTCACGAAAATACAAAATTCTCATCTATTAAAGCAGTACTAAGTAACTCATGCCCCTAGAGGCCATAAGCGCCACTGCAGGTGTCGTAGCATGTTGCGTTTCTTTACTTATTAATTATCCGTGAGCGTAAATACTATGCTGACAGAAAAGACAAAGGGAGAGAGGGATATTGTATATTCAATTGCACAATGGAAATAATGTTTTTGATTCAAACTTGGCTGTAAATACTGTTTAAGTGGCTCTAGCCCACAGTTAGCTTTGCCCGTTAGCCTGTTAGCTTCTTCTTCGTGATTCCATTAGTGTGTATTGGCTGCTCCGACCCGGTGGCAGTCAAGTTGCAATTGTGGTTTTCTGGCCAGAGACACCAGGGTGAGATGAAACACTCTCCAATCATCCCATTAACACTTGATTTACCCCCAGAGGGACGAAAAGGATTTATTAAGGTAAACAAGTTATTTAGTACTGCTTTAAGAGCCGCGATCAATATCAGTTAGCATTTTTACTGTGAATGTAACAACTGAACCAGGACTAAACCAGGACTAAACCAAGACTAAACCAGGACTACTGTAAGTTAACCTCTTAACCTCCAGTTCGGCTTTACCCAAATCTAAAAGCTTCTTGACAAAAAGCGCCAAAATAGCAACAAAACGAGACATAAATGAGGACGAAAACCCAGCCAAAAAGAGACCCAAAAGAGTGGCAAAAACGCAGCAAAACAGGTGACAAGAAAGTGATGAAAACGCAACTAAAAAGCGACAAAAACGCAGCAAAAAAGCAACAAAAAGGTGATGAAAAAGCAACAAAACAACAAATGAGGCATTACACTCCAGTTGAGAAGCTTTTAGTTTGGGGTAAAACTGAACTGGAGAAAATGTGCTTGGTTAAGGCGGGAGTTAAGGGGTTAAAACCAGTAATTAAACCATTACTTCAGAACTTTAGTAAGACAAAGAGCAGGTGTCTGGTCTCAAGGGTTTAGATTTTTACTGGGTTCTCGAAGGGAATTGAACGTGAACTCTGAGAGTTCACATCTCACTGCGATTGGTTAAATCCACCTGTCACTGACTCAGAGCATGATGCTGGCCAACAGGAGAAGTGGGAGGGGGAGAGTAGACGTGTCTTTGATTGGGCAGACACATTCTGTAAAGACCCAAATTACAGAAAGGATCTCTCCAAATTGGTAGATCATCGCAAATGATATATCATCATCCCACCCATAACCACTCCAGGGCCAATAGAGTCAATCAAAAATGCAATCTCCTAATCAAGAATGAACGGATGCTCAGGGGTTTGGTCTGCCAAGTGTTGTTGCAGAGTGTACTGGAAATACATTTCGACTGATTGAGGGGTTGCCAGCGCGAACCCGTCACAGAGGGATTCTGATTAATAGGGTGAAATCTGAATTAGGATATTGCATTAATCTTTATCTTTATACATTTACATGGACATAATTAGTGATCGTTTAGCTCAAAAATAATAGCAATCAAGAGCCTATATGCTAACAACTTACATTAGGAGAAACCTGAAAAATGTTATTAAAAGAAGTCAACAAACAGGTAATCACAGTCTCACGCTTGTTATTCTATATGTAAGCGTGGGTAATATGATTGAAAACGATATCCACTTATAATCGAGCTAAAAAAAATTTTTAAACCTTTTCTCACAAGCACATTTTCTGTTTTCCATATTTTTATCTGTGATTTTTAAAGAAGGGGGCAAGTGTCTGACCCATGGCTGGGGGCATGGTGTTGATGAAGTCCAGGCATTGGTCCTTGTAGCTGCTCCACTGCTCCTGCACGCGCTTGAGGGAGTTGGCGGAGGAGACCTACGGGACGCAACCAGCCGAACATCAGACACCGTGGAGGTTCAAAGACTTTGGAGACTGTGTTTGTGTGCAGAGATGACTCAAACCTTGTTGAAGCTGCAGAGTGAGAGGAAGGTCAGCAGCAGACACACCTGGGACATCCCACTTACATTGGCAGGAAGGGGGTGGGAGGGGGCCCCGACACAGAGGAGGCCCAACGCATGAGGCAGTCTTACCCCAATCACACAGAGTGCTCTACACGGGAACAGAGGCAAAAAAGGTCAAATCTGGTTTGGAGATTGTTCTCTGTCAGAATATTTTATTCTTAAGATAAGATAAGATAAGATAGCCTTTATTGATCTCACAATGGATAAATGTACTTGTTACATTCAGCTCTTATGAGACACAATTATCTGAACTGATAAGCGTGCCACTTTCAATAATTCAGAGATGTAAATATTTTAGTTGAAAAGAACAAAACAAGGCGAGGCACCTGGGATTTCTCAAAGGAACTCATTATATACAGTATTCAAGGGGTTGTGGAAAGGGTCTACTCATTTATTGACCTACGCGGACAAAAGACAATTGACATTGGGGATAAGTTGATAAATACAGAAAAAGTCCAGTTATACATTTGTCACAGTTAGTTCTCAAGTTGAACATCCTCTTCCTCATCGACGTTGGAGAACCAAACGAAATCTGAAACGTTTCTGCAAAAAACACCTTGAGCGTGGAAACATTTTTAGCTAAAACGTTTCAAATTCCATTCTGTTCCATACTGTATCTCTATCCCGTCTGAGGCGGTGGGTCCTCAGCTGCTGCAGTGTGATGTTGCTGCTGTTGTCGAAAGACAGACATTAATGCGCCTTCAGTTTATAAAGACTTCAGAGAGAAAGACTTCTGTTTTCTTTCAGTCTTTCATCATCACACTAGTGCCCCTCTTCTTATGCCCCTGGGCAGCTCTTGACCAAACTCTGACGTTGAATGACTGGCTCCACATTCCTGGTGATGTGCCTGTGATTGTCTATTTGGAAAACTGCACAAAAGTCAGAGATGACGCTGCTTAATTAGTTTAAGGTCTACATATTACCATTTGTTTTGGACTTTCCGTTAGGTTTGGTCAAAGTTTGAGGTGTGAAAGCTCCCGCAGGGCATGGTACAAACCGAACAGTCTGGAGGAAAGCGGTGGTCTCAGTCTAGGCAAAGGTCTGCTTCTTTGAAAGTGAAAGTTTGGAAGAGGTACAGAGGAGAATGAGTAAAGTAAAGTGCCACTTTCCCTCCATAGCAGCCAGCAGCAGCGCAGAGAGAGGCCCCATCTACACGTAGCAGGGTATCTCACAAACCGAAGATATTTTCCTACGATCTGGCCTATCATCCACACAAAACCGGAGTTTTCTGTCATAAAAACGAACGTTTCTGAAAACTCCGGCCAAAGTAAAGATTTGGGAATTCTCCGGTTATGCGTTTGAGTGTGGACATAAATAACCGGAGTATTCGGCCGTAGTCACTGCCAGGGTGCTGCTCTGACGTCACTCGCGCGACCTGTGTTTACACATTGTGTTTACATCAGAAACAGCATGGATGCCTCAAAACTGTGTTGGCTTTTTGCTAAAGCTCAAGTACTGCGTCACGTTGAAGCGCGCAGACGAAGGAGCACTTTACAGTTAGTTATTTTACGGCAAATAACCGTCCCACATCCGACATGTTCCTCGAAGACGGTAACAGCGGGTTTGGTTCAGACAGGTGTTATGCCGAAAACTGCATGACTGCCGAGAAATGCACCCCCTCTTACCGCGCACAGATGAAACAACTATTTTACAGCAGACAGGAGGGTTTCTTCTGCAGGAGACTTTAGGATGAAGTCGTCCTCCCGGAGGAAACAGTGAAACGAATGTTATTACTGTCCTCGCTGCTGCCGTTGTCGGAGTCATTACGTGTCAGGTCAGTCTATTGTCATGCGTTCACTGGTCAGTCTGTTCAAGAAAGTTGTTTGCACGTTGTACTGTTAATCTGACGGAAGAAATGCGTTTGTTTGTCAAGGTATAGCCTATGTGGCCTCGCAATTGTTTGGCAGGTCTGTAAAGCTATAACGGTGCATTTGGGACCACAGTTTATACAGCTGCATAGAAATGTACTTGACAACGCATATGCTCGGTTAAGTGTGGATGCCGGTTTTTAAAAAACCGAGGCTGTGTGGACTCAAGTTTTTTTTAGGCGGAGGGCGGATTTATAAATGCCCTGCTACGTGTGGACTAGGCCAGAGCCCGGTGAAGGAGGCTGCCCTCAGGTGTCATCAGTGATTTAACTAACAAGCCCTAAACAAACTATTGCTGGTCAATACAGTTAATATTGATAATATTAATGTATCTGCTTCTGGCTTGGCTTTGATTGATATTTGCATTGAAAACATGTGTCCTATTTTTACACAAATCAGCTCCAGGGAAAATCCGATAATCTGGACTTCATGGACAAGATGTAACAAAAATAGTTTAACCTAAATAACAGAGCACATGTCAAGTTCTATGTCTGGACCTTGGCACAGACTTTCAGGTGTAAATACCCCTTAAAGGGACTATACAGAGTTTAAAAATGTTTTTAAAAAAATTATGTATTTTCCTCCTCCTACATGTTCCAGCCATGTCCTAATGTGTAGAATGAGCCCAGACCTGTTCACCACAACTGCCTCTAAAATCCTGCACTGTCACTCGAAAAGGTGTTAAGTCGGGTCCAAATTGCCGTCATGCACGAGCTTAACATAGAGACTGCAGTTACGCCTAACACCTGAGGTGCCAGTAGTGAGTATAAAATGACCAACTTGTCTAGTCCCTTTAACAATCAGTGGTTAAAAAATAAAAAAAATACAAAATAAAAAAACATCAGTAGCAAAACAGGTTTGGGTCCAATCCACAAATGTTTTCATGATTGCAGGGTGTCAGGACAATGGCGAATAAGTTAGTTTTATACATTAGTTTTGAGAGAGAGAGACTATTTAGATGGCTACTGTCTCTGATGAATTCATAACAGTATTTACTTTACTTTAGACAATGCTGTACTGTGAAGAAAACGGCAATTATTAGCATTACTTGGCTCAGATGAGTTGTTCACTTCGTCTTATGGCCTATTTCGTCATTTCTGTGGTGCATTTCTTTTTTTTGTTGCATTTTATAGAAAAGGCCCGTAGTGGGCAAAGTGACACGTGACTCATTTTGGTACATACATTTCAGCACCTTTTGCTATTTGTGTGTGTGACAGAAGGCAAGGCAAGGCAACTTTATTTATACCATGCATTTCGTACACAAGGAAACTCAATGCGCCTTACAAAGAAGATATGCAAAATTACAATCAAGTTAAGGAAAAGCCCATTATGAATGTTCCTCTTTCTTTTTTTTTTTAGCAGTCCTTGTGTGTGTGAGAGAGAGCTTTTGTTACATGTGCAACATAAAAAACCCTGCCGCATAATCCTGTAGTTAAAAATAGAAGTTTAAGATCGTAGGAAATCCAATTGAAGTTGCTTGAGCAAGTTTCTTCTTCTCCTAACACATGTAACTTTATCTCTATAGGCGTATTACATTCACTGTAGAGATTTCTCCTGCCTTCATCTGGGTACCTGATAGCTCTAATGTGCCGGCCGTGTGTGTCTGTTCTTCTGTCTGTTTATATTTAACCACAATATTATGAACATGGGATATTGCATCATCCGCGTGTTGAGCCGAGCTGATAGCCTTATCGACCCCACAGGCAGGTTTTGCATTACATTACACATCCCACAAGTGCAGAGGCATGAGGATGTCCCACCGCCTTTCCAGCCAGTATCGGCTTCACTTTCCAGGGAACAGGCCCCACATGCAACATACATCTCTCTTTCATTCTGGAAGCTGCTCGTGCAACAAAAAGTCATCTTTAACAGATATGACTGTCCAATTAATCAACATTCAATTAAGATTATTAGAGTCAATAATTACAAAATAATAACAAAGAAAAAAAAGATTAATAGCACTAACTTCGCAATGAGTTAAATGTGCACCCAGGATCCCAAACCAGTGATATAAAAGTGAACATACTTAATATATTTTTGCACTGTTTTATTGTTCAAGATTGAATATTTGAGTTGACAGAAATAATGACCAATTTTTTTTCCTAACTATAATCACACATCCAGAGCCTAGAAATAAACCTTACCACGCACTATACAAAACATGTTTCAGAGTAAAAGCTGTTTTATATTAATGCTGTGTTTCTACCTGTTGGCTTTGCTCCACTATATTCATTATCCACTTATGTTTTTATTGCGGGCGTATTTCAATATAATGAATGAAGATTCGGTTCCAAAGTTTATTTGAAAAAATATGGCCAAAAAAAAAGATGCAAAATGTAGGTCAATATGTACCTGCTGAGATCAACACATAGGCGTGTCTCAAGAATCGAAAGCACAACATGTCTGAAATTGCTGACGCTATAAGTGATAGGCAGTTTGTCTTGATCAATAAGCTTAACTTTGTTTGGTGTATTTTCCTTTAGGCTCCCAGGAAAAAGACGTTTTTAATCTCAATTGGACTTTCCTGGTTAAATAAAGGTAAAAAAAAAAAAAGATACTAGGGTGCAATATTGCGATAACAATATTTTATTAAACCGTTTCAACACGGCAAGTTCCATTCAATTCAAACACAAATGGTCAGGAAGTTGTTATCCACCAAATTGTGTCAAAAGAAGATTTTAAAAACTCTTAATCAGGACTAAAACAAGGCTAAATTGGATCTAAATTAGTTCCTTGCATTTTTTATTTGTTTTAGGCTTTAGGTTTTAGAATTATTATTAATTTGCAAAAATGTGTCAATCTCAGTTCATTGGAAGACTTTAGTGATTTTGCGATATATTGCGATTATATATATATATATATATATATATATATAAACTAAATTAAAATATTTTTCAAAATTTACACTACTTTCGACACAGAGTGATGCAATACTAACATTGTGTCGTCAACATGTTGGCTGCATCGTTCTTCCAACTACTGGACTCCAACTACCCCCTCTTTTGTTCAGCAAAGTAATAGTCATGTTTTCAAGAAATGTGTATCTTTCTCTAAATTTTCTAACCATCCTAACCCGAACCATCAACTTATAAATGAGTCAATAATTATCTTAATGACAATGCCATTACAGAATTTGATATTGTAAATTTGGTCACATATCTGTAAAGTAAAGTATAAAAGTGTCTTTTATACATATGGGATTTTTACATGACAAAAGTCCTCATCTGTTATCCTTGGCTGAATGACAGAGAAGCATAAAGTCTGCTTTGCGCTGCAGAATCCGTCTTTGTGAGTCACATTCTTCCGTTGACTAGGTCCATAATGGTGGGAATAAAATAAGTGTGAATATGAGGTCAGTATACAACTCGATGTGCCTGGGGCTGTTCATCCCCGTGTGTTTTGTTCATTTTCTGCTGGATGCAGAGTGGACAAACGAAGACTCCAGGGACCAGATGTAAAGAAGTCAATGAACTGAGGACAATGAACTCAATAGGGTTCAGATTTGGGCTCTGCATTGGCCAATCCATGTGTGAAAATAATGTGTCACGCCCCTGAACCACTCTTTCACAATGTGAGCCCGATGAATCCTGGAATCTTGGAATATGCCTGTGTCATCAGGGAAGAAGAAATCCATTGATGGGATAACCTGCTCATTCAAAATGTTCAGTTCTCATTCTTTGGGCACCGGAACCTAGACCTGAACCTAGACCTGAACCTAGACCTGAACAACTGCAGCAACGCCAGATCATAACAGTGAGCTAAATCCAGGTATTGACTTCTTTTTGGTCAGGCGGTGTATTAATAAATCATAATGATCTAAGGTAAATAAATGTAATACAACAATACTATTCTCATGTTTTACCCGTAGTTTGGTAGAAACCACGACCATTTATGCAGCAATCAAATCATTGTTCCATAAGGAAATCTGTCCTCTACAACTGACCCCTTCTTCTCTGCTGCGCCGCGGTCATGAACAGTGGCCACCTGCAGTGTAGTGCCTAAGAACCATCTCCAGATCTTGGCATAGGTTTGGGAATTGGAGGTTTAAGCATATTTAGGTTAATAAGGGAAACAAGCACCAACTTGGAAACTAGGAAACTAGGAAACCAACTAGGACGCTGTGAGAACATCCACGCAAAAGGCCCACATGATCTGGGACCGTCTTACTGCAAGGCGGCAGCACTAATCTCGATACCCCACATACCCCACACTATCTCTAAGGCTGGAGTCCTGATAATGGAAAATATTTATGAAACAATAATGTTTTGGTGTAGCAGCCCTTGGTACCACAGTTCAGTAAAATGTAATTGGTCATTTAAATGAATAGGAAAAAAATTACAATTGTGATATTAATACATTGTTGCCATCTATTTGAAGCCATGAGTATCTTATTGTGCATTATTGTGAAGACCACATGTAAGAATGTCCCGAGGAGAAATGCTATTAAAATCTATATTTATCACACGAGACACTCTGACCTTGAAATCAAATGGCCAATAATAAAGTCACTCTGAATAACAGACCAATTATACATTAAATAATTGGACAAGTCACTCTGGACTCATCCCAATTACCTTGTTTAAATCAATAAGCCCTCTCTGCACAGATGAGGAGTGGACAATTAGCAGATATGGACACTATGTAGGAGGTAATAGAGTCAGTGCATTTGGTGTAATGGAGATAACTACCTGCAATTATGGTGTTTGCGCCTCGCTTAGATCACCTCTCTATCACTCCCTATTTCCAACACAAAACTTTATCAGTAGTGTCTTCCCCACACTATTCATGACCGCTTTTGCAGTTGTAGACGAACGTTTTCAAGCCTTCATCTTGGCTCTTGGTGGTTAAAGTGTTGCGGACGTATCGCCTCTAGTGACTAATGATCTTTATTTGTCAGTGAGCCAAATAAAAAAAACAATCTAGTACTACGGGTTTAAATGTGGTGGAACCACTACAAGTAGAGTAAAAAGTTACGGGGCCTGATCTGTGTTTCTAAACGCAGACTATAGCGTAACCTTTTTCCGCCTATGAGGGGCGCAATGTGAGATCTTGCCCAAAGCTTGTCTACAAAACAAGTACAATGAAGAAAAATATTTATAAAAGGAAAAATACATTAATTTGCTAAAATGTTTTTAAATTACTGTCATAGCTAGAAAGAATGGAATATCTATTGTACAAACAAGCATAGAAACAAACAATGAAACAAATACATCAAAAAGCACAACCACACACAGATGTTGCTTTTTATGTCATTTTAGCTGTAATAAAATTCCTTGAATAGAGTAAAGTAACATCCTGGTTTAGAGTATTAAAATAGCTATATTACAATTATTAACAAAAAAAGACCATTGTGATTAGGTCTAACATGATGCATTATTAAAAATTTATTCTGGCTTAGTCTGAGAAAGCGACCATATTTTCCGGACTATAATTTGCTCCGGAGTATAAGTCGCACCAGCCAAAAAATGCAAAAGGAAGAAGAAAAGGACATATTTCTATATGTCCTTGCCAAGGCTGTCGCACCAGCCTTGCCAACTACCTGGACATGGAGGCGTAACTGCACCGTTGACGAGCCTCTCCCGGCGGCAGCACGTTGTTCAAGCACCCATTTGCAAACTCGTTCCTCTAGCTGTGGCCATCTAGCTTAAGCTAAAAAAGCTAATCGAGGGCTAAAATTTTAGCTTTTTTTGTTTTCTTTATTGCAGTAAGAGTAACCTCCGCTTTCCGCCTGTCCTTCACAAGTTTCTCGCTCACTCCAAACTTTCTTTCTGCTGCTCGATACCGTTTTTTTAATTTTCAGTGGCATAGGAGGAGCAGATACAAGCCTAGAGCGGCCTCTAGCAGCTTTCAGTCTGAAAATAATAAACATTGTGGGATTATATATTTTGATATACAAGTCTCATCCTAAGCCAAACTATGAAAAAATGTGACTTAGAGTATGTAAAATACGGTACTGTATGACTGAGAGCTTACACAAACAAAGCTTTACAGATGTTATATTACTAGGGACAAACAAAAAACACGAGACACAAAGACAGGTTATAGCTACTCAAAGGATCTACTATTGGCAAACACATCCAAAATAAGACTAATCTAAAGCAGAAACTTTCATGTTACTTTAATACTTTACAGTACAACTTGCTCTTGACGCTCATGCCACAAGAGGACCTTTCAATCACATCTCCACAACAACAAAAGTAATATTGTGTTTTTTGTTTTTTTAAAATCTGTGAATAAACATGAGAGTAACTTTTATTTATAGATTCTGGCATGAGACAGCATTTCTCCTCAGCATAATCCCCAGTGTAAGCCCACATATGGGAATTATTATTGCCAGAAAGGTCTAATGTCATTGATTTCTGCTCCGCAGTCTCAGTGAAGACCTGTTGTCAGTCAGATCAGGTGGTGTATGTGTGATGGAGGAGGTGGCCTTGGAGTCGCCGTTACACTGTGCTTTTCTTTTTTTTTACGGTACATTTCTTTGTACTTCATGTGTCCTTCATGTTTGTTTGTTTTTTAATCTATTCCAGAACAATAGTGATCCAAACAATCATATGTAGAAGAAACTGTCAGAGCATTTAACATCAGAAAGAAAGAACATAGGACCGAATGAGAAAAAGAAACATCAAAAGCTTCCACCGGAGCCACCAGACGACAAGCAGAACAAGAACAGCAGAGAGCGACAAGTTCCACCATTGGATCTGAGAAGCGGATTTCAAGTTGCACATTTATTTAGCATTGGCCAATTGTCTTCCTTGTCAAAAGATCAAGGCCCAAACTCGTAGTATAATGTTGATCACCAGGGGCGCAACTACCCACTTTCTGGGGGGTATGCAGACACACATCCACGCGTTTAGCAGCAGAGGAGGGGACAACCACAGACGCTTCTCCTTCTCCCCTCGCTCCTCGGATCAGAATGAGAGGAAAACTCCTCTCGACTATATGTAAAAAAAAATCTCCCTATCGTATTGGTGCCCCGTCCTTTCAGCGCCCCTATGCAAGGCATATATTGCGTATGCCTTTTTTGCGGCACCATATTGCCTACTCTTGCCAAAACATATTCATTGTCAGGGTAAGCATTGTCATTGCTACTCCAAATTGGGAGCATGGCACTAGCCTTACCCAGTACAATGGACATTAGTAAATGTAACCACCCTGAATCCAGAAGGTGTACTGAGGGGACATTTTAATTGCAGGTGTGGACAGCAGTGTCCAGATGAGCACCATAAAGTTGTGTGTGAACTGAGGAAGGGCGCGCACATGGGAGGAAGGCCTGTCCAGTACATACCATTCCCAGTGTCCCGTGGAGAGTGCCAAGAAGCAGGCTCTAAATCCTAAACCATGTGGTCCCTGAACGCTCCACACAGAATAACATGTTACTCACAGCACTCACATCCCACTCTCCGCTCCTATGGAAACAGTGCGGCCACAGACCATCACTCCGGCTCCTACCACATTTTAACTCAATTAATGTAACAGCAGTGATTACTGTCTGCAGGATCGATATCAACATGTCTCTCAAACTCACACTCAAATTAAAGAAAATAGACACGGCAAATCAAAAGACACCTAAAAAACGTCTGATGCTTAATTATAGCTTTTTGTCTGTGTGGCACAGCAGTTAGTGCACGTGCTTCACAGCAAGAAGGTTCCTGGTTCGATCCCAGGGCCGATAAACCTTTATGCGTGGAGTTTGCATGTTCTCTCTATGCCTGCATTGTGGTGGTCGGAGAGTCTGGTGGTGCAGATGTGTGCAGCCACACTTCTGTCGGTCTGCCCCAAAGAGCAGCCGTGGCTACTTATCATCACTGTGTGTGGAGTGAATGTAAAAATGGTCCCATATAAAGCGTTTCGTGACCATGCCTGTGTAAGTAAAATCACTGCCTTCACAAAACAACATGAAATCAGTTACAACGATGCAATGATTGGATATTTAGCTGTTTAATGTTCTCACAAGATTCAACAGAAAGTATACAGATGCCGACGCAAACAACAAAAATGCAGTAGCATAGCAACTGAAGAGTGGCAATGTTGATGCTTTTGCGACAGACTTCGCTATGTAGGACAGCTTATTCGATATTTTAGTATTTACTTTTACTTTTTCCTTGTAGCACTCTGACAATATTTGCAAAACAATGCATTAAAAATTGATGAATGTATTAAAAGTTCACAGTATTATACAAAACAGTCATGCACCCTAATGCCTCCCACAACCATATAAATGTCAAGCTGAAGTGTATAATAAATATGTTTTTTTGAGTGAATGTGCATGATAAACAGTAGTCGTCACGGACTGTCACTCCTCTGACAGCCCACAACACTGCACCCACTGCACTGACCGACAAACTGCATGGAGCAGGGCACTGGGAAAGCCAAGGGATAAAGAAGCATGCAATTCCATGCTGGTGAGTGCTTACAGTATTTTACAGACAACAGTAATAAGGTTCATTCTCATCAAAATGTGGCCCTGAGATCCTAGCTACACAAAAGCATGAGTTTTTGTATTGATTTTGTGACATGGTTGTTACCTCCCTAATCTCACAGCAGAAAAGCCATAGGTCGAAATATTTAATTCTCCATATTAATCTGAAAAGCACATAAGTACTGACTTCCAGATAGGTCCTAAAAGTGTAAGATACTTGCTCAGGATCTGGAAAGGGGGCTACTCAAAGTCAAAAGGGTTTTAGGCTGCCACTCACTGGGCAGTGGGAAGGTCTCGCCACTCTTCCAACCCCTTTCAAGATAATGTAAAAAAATATACAGTATATACAAAGAAACATTCCAATAATCTCTTGAATCTCAAGAAAAGCAGAATGCTGTGTACATCAATTAGCTTAGCGACATAGTACAGTGGCCTACGCAGAACATGAGAGTAGCAATCGGGGTATGACGTCACCAGGGGTACGCGAGCACTTAGCAGGAGGTACATGGAAACATTTCAGATCAAAAAAGAAGGTAAAACTGAACAGTATTTCAATATTATTGTAGGAGCTATTTTGTCAGTTTTGGTTTAAAGTTAAAATTAAGTTACACATTATGAGTTGTGTATTTTCTAGTACACTATTTTTGGTTTTCTTTTATAATATATTCTTTAATGTGCTAAGTTAATTCTAATTAGTTTACTTTTTGTTTAATTTTGTTTGGTTATTCTATCATTGCGCACCTAGGGGATATAAGGGAGTACCGCACACAGTTCAGCACGCACCTGGGTGGGCTAATGGTTTTTTACCAGTAAATTAGGAGAGGCAGCAAGTAGGCCTGGCACACGTTATCTTGCTGTTTGCCTTTGTTATTTGGAAATAAACCCTTTTTTGAGTGTGTTTATTTGAGTTAAGTTTGCCTATGTCTCAGTTTGAGTTCCCCTTTCTTTTGTTGACAAATAATCACTACAATTATTTTAAAAGAAAACATATTTCCAATCATAATTTTGCAGTAAACTAAAAGGAGTGAAGTTCAGACCGTTTTTGCTTTAACACAATACACAACTAAATACCATGAAATATGAGTAAAGTGGATTATTTTCAAAATAATTGGCTGCACTTTAGAGTTAAGGGGTACTTTGAGTAAAATGGAAAACTCAAGGGGTGGGACAAAAAAAACACACACAACGTTGTCATGGCACATAGAAATGACCTAATGTTGCCATGTTATTAACGTCGGCCTTCAGAGAAAATTGACCACAAAGAAAGAACCTTGAAATAGGCACATCAAAATAATTCAATTCGACTTCTGGTGTTCGATTAAAACTGAAACCGATTTAGGTATTGCCTGGTTTATTAAATGTAAAATCATGTCATTCATTATTCATTATGTCACATGGATCTGTGCCAATTAACCAAATACCACCTTGTAGCCCATTACAAACAAACAAAATCACTATACTCTATTTTATCCACAACAATTCTGCTGCTTAGAGGTTAAAAAAATCTATGAGAGTCATTTTCACATCAATAGACTACAGTCTCATCAGTGGGAAGTGTGTGGGAAATGCAAAATTCTACTATGTATCTCATTCAAAGGCAAGCTGATTCACTCACTCAATAGAAAATGTCCTTTCCTTCCTGAAGCACAAAACACAGATAAAGTCGAGTCATTCTCTCGGTCTTGAGAGTGAAGAAATCCACAGAAGTCAGTGAAGGCAATACTGTGATTAATTTAAACCCGATTAAACTGGAAAAAAGGGAGACTCTAGTGTTTAATGGAGAGTAGATTATCACCAACTGAAACGAGCCGAGGAAATCCCACTCTCTCTGTTTCAGCTGGACAACTTAATGCTCTGAAGAATTGTAATGAGATGATTGTATTTGAGCTAAACACTGCACCAAAGACACCTATATACAGTGGATAGTGAAAGTCTACATACCCCTACACTATACTAAACTAATTTAATCACTTTTGGAATGTGCAGCACTCCACCAATCAGGCCTTTATGGCGCAGAATGGTTATCCGTCTATAGTTTCTCCTATTTCCTCAAAATAACGCTGGAGCTCTGTCAGAGTGAACATTTGGACGGGCCCAGCTCTAGGAAGAGTCCTGGTGGTTCTGAACTTCCTCCATTATGAATGATGGATGCCTGTGCTCTTCAACACCTTCAATGTGACAACGTTTTTCTGTACCTGCCCCAGATCTGTGCCTCGATACAAACCCGTCTTTGAGTCTACAGACAGTTCCTTTGACTTCAGGGTTTCATTTCTGCTCTGACATGCATCTGTCAGCTGTGGGACCTTATAGAGAGGTGTGTGTCTTTCCAAATCAAGTCATATCCATTTAATTTAGCACAGGTGGACTCTGGTCAGTTTGTGGAAGCATCTCAATGTCAATCAGTGGAAACAAGGAGTGTCATAGCAAAGCGCGTGTTATGCATAAAAGGTGTAGGGGTGTGTAGACTTTCACCCTCCACTGTATACGCTCAAGTGTCTCAGCACACAGGCCTGCACTCACAACTTGGTTTGGCTGAAGTCTAACAGTCTGCAAATCACATTTTCACATAACTTAATTTGTGAGAGAGGCTCAATGGTTCAGTCAGAACCTTCATGTTGACTGTCACACAAACACTGCAATAGCTAATAGCCTATTGCACGGTAAGACACCGAAACAAATGAAGTCAAGTCAAAATTGCACTTTAAGTACAATATTCTTTACAGAAATAACGAATGATATATGGATTAGGATAGCTCTGGAGTGTCAACCTCTACAAACATTTAGACCATCTAAATGCAAGTGATTCTTGTATGAATATATAATATAAGTAAATATAAATGTTCCCAAAGTTGTGCTACACGAACTGCAGCCAAGGCAAGTAGAGCACAATTTGTACACACTACACAGTGCAATTGAAAGTGCTTTACACCAATCACAGTCACATATTTTGGCAATGCCCTACATTAAGATTGTTCTGGGAAGAAGTTTTTGATGCTCTTAAAGTTATATTCAAACAGGACATTCCACTCAGTCCCATAGTAGCACTGTTAGGAGTAATACCTAAGGGCATTGTCAGCAGAGACCACAAGTACCTTTTAAATATACTACTCACAGTTGCATTGAAATGTATAACTATTAGATGGCTTAAACCAGACCCACCGACTTACAATATATGGATTCAGAAAGTATGGAGTATATATCAAATGGAACAAATAACATATTCATTGAGGTTACAAAAACCTATCTTTGTTAAACGCTGGAAACCCGTTCTGCCTCTGCTGATACAATAAGAAGTGATCTGGGTTCTGTTTTGCTTTATTTTATTTATTGCTTCACTCTCTTATATTATTATATATATTTAATTTATTTTACGTCACGTGGACAATGTGTATTTTTCTCTTATGCTAACACCCTGCTTTTAAGTGCTTGCTGGGTTGTTTTGTTTTTGTTTTTTTGTTTTTGTATGTGTGTGTGTGTTCTTTTATGTTGAAAAAAGTAGACTTAATGCTAATGTATCTTGTTAAGTTTCTTTGCCTGAAAAACACAATAAAAGTTCTAAAAAAAGAAAGTGCTTTACAGAGCAGGGGGCTACATAAATTACAACATGGCAAATAAAATCTTAAAACATAAATATAATCATTATATTAAAAGTGAAAGGGTAAGATACAATTCTTATATTCACAGCTAATTAGACCTTCAGCCTGGTTTTGAACCAAGGTTGTACATAGTATGATATACTAGATTCAAATGCAATAAAAGGTTTGTATACAGGCCTTTGTTTTAGTTTAAAGTACATAGCCTTTAATTTCATTGTTCAGTTAAATTTCACATTATATGCAATAAGCATAAAGCACTGAACTCCACAAAGCTCATACTTTTAAGAAATAATGTAATTCCAATTTTCAATTATTGTGTTGTTTCTCTATTTATCATACTCTGGCTCTGCCTTTGCATCTATAGTTTCCTCTTTTGGGAGAGTGACAGAAGAGCAGCTGAAATGCAGAAATTTATATTCCAAACATTGAAGCAGAGACATCACAGGAGCACAGGGCTCCCACTGAATTTTAATAACGTCTTAGTCAAATGCTTAAAGGCTAGTTTAAATTGAGTACACTGCAGTAAATACAGTATATGAACGGTCACTGGCCAGTATATTTGGTGAAGGATCGGAATAAACAAAAAGGAGAATGGTACAGATTGAGATTAATTCTATGGATTACTCTCTGGACTAGGTAAAAAACAAACACGGCACGGTAGTACAGCGGTTAGCGCTTGTGCTTCACAGCTAGAAGGTCTGGGTTCGATTCCCACCAAGGCCGGGGCCTTTCTGTGTGGAGTTTGCATGTTCTCCCCGTGTCTGCGTAGGTTTCCTCCGGGTACTCCGGTTTCCCCTACCACTAAAAAAACATGTACAATAGCCAGGATGAATGAGAGTGTGTTTGAGAGTGCGCATGGGGGACAACGGATGGAAATTAGCCGAAGGCTACAATCAGGTGTGGCTTGTTCATTAACTTGCACTGTCCCTACCAATTAATAATAATAATAACAAAACAATACCCTGATTCTAATTGATGCTAAACCTAAAGTAGTTTATATGGCTCAAAAATACTGAAAAATTAGGCCCAAATAAATTGCCACAAAATTAGATTTGTGTTTATCCTTTGAGAATGGTCTACTCCTTTTACTTAGTGTTCAAAATGGAATTACATTTTGCAGTAATAACAAGTTTCATATTTTCTTTATCAGTCGCAACCAAGCTAATATATTGCAACCACAGCTGCCCTGTGGCAGACTGACAGAAGAGGCTGCCTATCTGCACCATTGGCTCAATGAAGCGAGCCAGTGCAGACTGAGAGAACGAGAGTGTTAATTAATCTAATGAATCTAATTATAGGCTATAATTAGATGTATAAATATGGATGTGGTAAGAGAGACACAAATTTAAAAAGTTTGATTTCATTTTATTTTGTTTTTGCCGTTGTGGTTGCATTGACATTGTATTGAATATAAATGTTAGAATATAAAATAACAACATTAGTCTGGACAAACATTTGTCCTGAACAAATGGCTGAATGTCATGAAAGCTGTACAGCTTCAAATTCCTCTTCCATGTTTGGACGTAAACCCCAGACGTCAACAGTATGTTATGTGAAAGGCCCATCAGTCTATCATGTATCAGAGAAATACACACGTGACAGTAATTGTGTTGTTTTTGCCTTGTTTGTTTTGCTCTATAATGCATCCTTCAGTTAGGCAGTCAGTGTCGAGCCTTGATATCTGAAGTTTCCAATGTGTAGTTAATTGTTGGGCTGTATGCATGCTTGAGTGTCGATGAACTGCATGTCCACAGGCTCATGCCACAAATTATAATGTGTGCTGTGTGCATTATATGGCGTATGAATTATTCATGATGATTAGGAACAATACAGTCACTATAACTGAATAACTGAGAACATTGGCATAAACTTGTGCTACTTTGTGTCCTTATGACACATCAACAAACAGCACACGTGCACCATCCATGCATCAGGACACAGTGTGGAAAGATCATTTTCATTTATATCAGGCTACGCGTTGTCTACTTTAGGAATCAATAAGGAGTTGTGCATATCTGTCCTCTGTACCATATCACAAAAACCGTGATAAACCATAGCAATTGTACTACAAAGCATGCACAAAGATAGTACATTTCACACTCCATTTGTCCAATTACCTGAGATAACAGCTATTAATAGTTTATTGTATATCATGGACAAGTGCTCACAGCAAGACACATGTAAGTTCAATCCATTTGCCATTGATCTGTAGTAAAGGTGTTTATAGGTTTTCTTTGTGTTCTAGTGTGTAGGGCTGAACATGCAACTCTCTGATCCCTGTGACAATACATATGTTATTTATATAATATTAATTTTCACTAATAGGCCAGTATGAATGATGTGTGAGAGTGAATGAATGTTTGTTGGCGCAGATGTGAGGAGCCACGCTTTTGTCGGTCTGTCCCAAGGGACAGCCGTGGCTACATATGAAGCTTTGTGACCATGTCTGTGAAAGGCGCTATAAAAAAATTTCCTTCCTTTCCTTTGGTGCTAAAGTAATATGGGCCTCATTCACGACACGTTCTTACACACAAATGTGTTCTTAATGTTTCTAAACACAAGCTTATTACTAAATTGTATTCAACTTCCCGGAGCCTCTCATCCTCGTGATTAAGGTTGAGACCTGTGTGTTCCTGTCCATCTCCAACTTGATCTGTGTCCATTAAAACTGGCCCAGCGCCACATACAAAGGCAGCACCTTCAGTCTGATAATCCCACCTCTGCTGCGGCTGCACAGAAATGTATATCCTCTGTGGGATTAGTGAGTGCTCTGAAAAGTGAAGTGGACAAACAATCGCGCTGTGGGGTGCAGAGGGAGTGTGCACTTCTGTGAATTAAATGTTAACCCTAAAATGCCATGCCATTCAAAGACTTTAATTGGTAGCTGAAGGATAGAACTGAAATGTTTTGACAGTAGGCAAAGTGCAGCATCAGATGTCATGATGCTGCACCTACATTGGCACAGTGGGTTAAAACAGCAGGGTATGTGAGTGTCCGAGACAGCATGAAACAGGAAGAAAATCTCAACGGAAATTGCTTTGTCAACAACACCAACAAGAGAGTAATAACAGTTCTCAACACCCTCAGGAGTGTTTTAAAGATGTTTGAACTAGGTCAAAGATACTTCAGTTAAAGTTTAAGGTCTGGTTAAAGGAGCATTTACATCTGACCCGAAAACCTCTCGGTTATCTATATTCACTTGCAATCTCTTCTATTGCGGCCATGGGACTGAGGACTTGTCTGATTTTGACCTCAATATGTCTAAATTTTGACCTTCCGTCATTCAATTTAGTGTTAGTCTTAACATTCATAGTATTTCTAATGAAACGTCTGTAAAATGTCATAATTTTTATGAATTTACAAAGACTGACATGCTTGATGAATACTGAAGGACTGTAATTGAATTGTGCTTAAAAAGCGACAGAATTACACAAATATGACTATTTAGTGACACAATATTAGATTAAAACAAATTATCATGCTATGAATGACGAGGTATGGTGCACTTTGTTTGGCCATGCACCAAATCACGCAGTATTGATTATCTCATTTTCTGTATAACCTCAGTTTTCAGTATCAGTCTTTCTTGCATAAAACATTGAGGGCCTGATCTTCCGTCTGACACAACAACTGCATTGCTCAAGATGAAGTTGCAATCTTGCGTACAAACAACATAATTCAAGATTCAAGATTTTTTATTTGTCAAACCATATGAATGATTTGAAATTATATTTCTCTCATCCTTGATTGTGGAGCGGGGGGTGGGGGAAGAGGGGTGGAAGGGAGGGCAGGGAGTTCAGCTTCCCGATGGCCTTGTGTATGAAACTGTTCTTAAGTCGACTGGACCTGGCGCGTAGATTCCGCAGTCTCCTCCCTCAAGGCATTACCTTGAAGAGACTGTGTGATGAGTGTGTAGGGTCCCTGGTGATTCTGACGGCTTTGCGGGTGAGACATGAGTACATGTCCTTAATGGTGGGGAGAGGGGCTCCGCAGATCCTCTCCACTGCTCTCACGATGCGCAGGAGGCTCCTTCGGCAGGAGGCAGTGCTGGTGCCGTGCCACACAGTGATGGAGCTGGACAGGATGCTCTCTATAGTCCCCCTGTAGAAGTTGCACATAACGGAGGCTGGGACTCTAGCTCTTCTTAACTTGCGGAGAAATTAGAGACGCTGATTACTTTTCTTGACCAGTGATGTAGTGTGCATGGTCCAGGAAAGGTTCTCTGTGATGTGCACACCCAGGAACTTAGTGCTGGTCACCCTCTCCACTGCAGCACCGTTGATTGTTAGTGGAGCATGCTGGACCCGCGCTCTTCGAAAGTCCACAACAATCTACAGTATTTTGTCTTCTCCACATTTAGAGAGAGATTGTTCTGTGTGCACCATATGGCCAGACTGCTCACCTCACTCCTGTAGTTTGACTCGTCTCTGTTGTTGATGAGACCCACCACTGTTGTGTCGTCTGCAAACTTGATGAAGAGGATGGAGTCGTACTTTGGAGCGCAGTCATGGTTCAGCAGCATGAACAGGAGGGGGCTCAGCACACAGCCTTGGGGAGCCCCCGTGTTCAGTGTGATGGTTCTGGAGGACTTTCCGCCGACACGTACAGCCTGTGGTCTCCCCGTCAGAAAGTCCAGCAGCCAGTTGCACAGTGATGTGTTGATCCCCAGGTGGAGCAGTTTTTGTATTAGCTGCTGTGGGATTATAGTGTTGAATGCTGAGCTAAAGTCTAAAAACAGCATTCTAACGTAAGAGTCCTTTGTTTCAAGGTGAGTGAGGGCTGAATGAAGCGCAGTGGAGATGGCCTCTTCAGTTGTGCGATTGGACCGATAAGCAAACTGGTATGGGTCCAGTGTGGGAGGGAGAACAGACTTGTGTTCCATGACGAGCCGCTCGAAGCACTTCATAAGAATTGGAGTGAGT
This sequence comes from Neogobius melanostomus, assembly GCA_007210695.1. Lineage (NCBI taxonomy): Eukaryota > Metazoa > Chordata > Actinopteri > Gobiiformes > Gobiidae > Neogobius > Neogobius melanostomus. The sequence continues at coordinate 718,184 of VHKM01000700.1, read as the reverse complement.
GCTACTGGGCGGTTGTCATTAAAGCAGGATGGTGGTCACTTCTTTGGCACCGGAATGATGGTGGTCGCTTTGAGATGTGTTAAAAATCTGTGAAGACTTCAGTGAGTTCATCAGCGCAACCTTTCAGTACACGACCTGGTATGTTGTCTGGACCTGGTGCTTTGCGTACGTTGATCCTGCTCAGAGATCTTCTCACACTCTCTGGAGATAGCTTCAGCACTTGGTCTTCAGGAGGGGTGTTGACTTTTGTGCCGGGGTTCTGTTGAGTGCCTCGTAGCGAGCAAAGAATTCATTTAGAGAGTTCAACAGAGAGGTGTCACTGTCACAGGTTTGTCGAGGAGGTTTATAGTCTGTGATGGTCTTTATCCCCTCCCACAGACTCCGAGTGTCTCTGCTGTCTCTGAAGTGATCACTTATCTTCTTGGCTACTTCCTGGCTTTTTTGATGCCGCGGGACAGGTTGGCCCTAGCTGTCAGCAGTTTCTCCTTGTCAACAGATTTTAAGGCAGCATTCCGGACCCTCATGAGCCTGAGGACTTCACTTGTAATCCAAGGTTTCTGGTTGGACCTGATAATGATGGTCTTAGAGTCTGTAACATCCTCAGTGCACTTTGTGATGTAGGCAGTGACAGTCTCTGTATACTCCTGGAGATCAGTGATATTGTTGTGAATGGCAGCCTGCTTGAACATATTCCAATCCATTGTGTGAAAGCAGTCCTTGAGTTTCTCTAAAGAGTCTTTACTCCACACTTGAGTTTTCGAACCGGTTTAATGACTCTAACCAGTAGCCTGTATGCTGGCAGTAACAGAATAGTTATGTGGTCCGAGGCACGGACGTGGGAGGGGGGGTGCCTTGTACGCTCCTTTTTGGTGGTGTAAACCAGATCCAGGATGTTGTTTCCCCTTGTTGGAAAGTCAGTGTGTTGATAGACTTTGGGGAAAAAGCTCTTTGGGTCTGCGTGGTTAAAATCCCCAGCTAAGATGAGAAAGGCATCTGGGTGGGATGTCTGTTGTCACTGACACTCTGGAAGAGTTCATTCAGTGCCTCTTTCCTGTTTTTGATGTTGGCGGTGGGCGGTATGTAGACAGACACAAGCAGTACAACAGTAAATTCCCTGGGCAGGTAGAAAGGTCAACACTTAATGATGATAAACTCCACGAGGGGTGAGCAGTGTCTGCAGACCAGAGATCATTCTGTCCACTCTGCAGCAGGAAAGCCCCTCAAGCTGGATTCCACTGTCCGGTACATTACCATTGAGCCAAGTCTCAGTGAATATAAAAACACAACTGTCTTTCACCATCTTCTGAGAGGAGCGTAGCAAACAAATATAATCCCTCTTATTGTCCAGTGAACGTACATTAGCCAGAACAATAGTAGGGATAGAAGGCCTGTGTGGTTTAGCTGTGAGTCTTGCTCGGATACCTCCTCGTTTGCCCCTTTTTTGTTTCATGTAGCACCTCTTGTGACGCCTCCACTGCACTGCAGGTGCGGGAAGCCCTCAGTGACCTGTCAGTGCTTCGGAAGATGATATCTCTGGATTCAGATGCTAACTGTGTGTTTACTTTTAAAACACATCCTCTGTTCATTGCCAGCAAAGAGCTTGGCAGTAAAAAATCCGCTGAACTTCACAAAAAGATGGCAAAGATGTACAAAAACATCTTGTAAAACAATGTGAATCACAAAAACTGCAAATGCAGTTCGCACAAAAGAGTAGAACGTCGCCTTGTCAAGAGAGAGAGAAGCCGCAGCCTGTTTACGCGCCGCCATGGTAATATTATGTGTAAACAGTGTGCCAATGCAGAAAAAATGGATCAGCTGAGACGCGGTGCGCTACAAGCAGCACTGACTACAACGAGCGTTTGCTGCTTCCTCTTCATTCTCCTCTTCTTTACATTAACATCACCTGGAGCTTCGTGCATCCTATTAAGCACTCGCAGGACAAACTACAAACTATTTCGCCAGTTAAACACTGTTCAGCTCCTGAATATTATCAATGGCCCCGCTCTAGCACCAGTATTAAAGAGCGGGGGGCAAACTCCACACCACAGAAACGTGATCAAAACACCAACAGTAGCGAAAATATTCCAGTCTGGTATGGCCTGTAGCAGGTAAAGCTTGGGAGGGACCCTGCTGTGCATAACATCGCCATGGGAGTCTGTCCAGCCCCTGTCCAATCCACTTACAACACCAGGTATGAAGTGTCCCTGAAAAGCCATAAAAGAGAGCTATATAAGTAGAATACCCTTTGTAGGTGATGGCTCTTTGACAGTGGATGTTGGTGGAGAAGATGCGTTCAAGATCCCTCAAGATAAATATGCCCTTAATGTGTCCCAGTATCGATCTCTGAGTTACGCTGAACTCCTACACAAACGGAAAATCTCACTCTGGGGGCTCTTTGTTCTACTTGTCAATGACATCATTTCTTTTACAATCAATACCAATTGTCTTTTTATTTCCTCTGGTCTTTAAGAGCTAGAATGTGGTTAAAAACATATCAGTGTGAGTGGCTATTTTAAGATTATGAAGTCAATTGCAGACAGAACATTTCCATTAGATGCCAAATATAAGATCGTCTATAAGTGGCTGTTTCTTCCGTTTTCAGTTCCCTTCATTTTGTTCGAGTAGCTCCAGGAATATAAAACCCCCTCAACATAAGGGGTGGATGGGGTGTAAATCAAAGGCCCAAATTCAAAACATGTAAGACTAATTATATAGGACATATAGGATTTGAAACTTTGTGATATAACTTGTGACTGATTAATTAAAAGGGGAAATGTGTAATTGTGTAAACAGTTACTTGTAGCAAACATTAATCAATACGGAAACACGCTACGGGCAAGAGGAAGTTATTTTAGTCGTTATCTCATCAGCTCAGAAAGACCATGCAAATTGTGTTTGTAATAAACAGAGGTCAAGTAAAGTTTGCCTTTTTTTTTTTTTTTACACAAAATTAAGTCTACTTCACTTCAAAAAAAATAAATAAAAACGTAGTCACTTATCAAACCCAAAGAGACATTTGTGGTGAACTGTGTGAATCTTCATCTTCACGGTCACAAATCTATAGTGAGTTTTTAATTTGGCACTAAAGGTTGTAGCTAATTCATGCTTTCAGGGTTCAGAGGTCATCTTGCCCTAAAAGGAAACTCTTTGTGGATTATCTAAGGTTCCAGGGGTGTCCAGTTACTTTTCAACACATCGATTCATAAAACAGGGCTATACAGTATGTAGTGCAGGAGGCCCGCTGCAGGTGAACAGGACAGGAATTTATATATAACATTGTGAAACCAAAACGGATGGCATCAAAATAAGACCTACATTATGGCTTTAGAGTATGTAGCTACCCCCGGTCATCTCAAAAAGGGACTGCACGCCTCATACTGATGTCCACAAGCATTTATTGGCACAGCAGCAATTCGTGGAACACCATGAAAACTACAAGAGGGACACACAAGGGCTATGTTGTTTACTCTGGACATTAGCATAGCATATTTTGGTCACAAATATACATATACTAGCTGTAACCCGGCCTATGGCCGGGTCTACGCTAGTGTCCACATTTGATCTTCTGTGATTATGAGTTATTACAAAAAATGTCCACCCAAGTCCGTAGCCCGTCATTCAGCATATAGACCCGCACTATTACTGTAGTAGACCAGTGGTTCCCAACCTTTTCCTTAAAGCCCCCTGCACATGCTGTAGTCGGGCCGCGCGCCCCATTCCAAAATTATGCACGGTCACAACAAATGTATCAAAACAATAAATGCTAATAATTATTTATTTCAAACAAACAAAGTGCAATTGGAGTGTTTTATGCACCTGTAGCTACTCCTTTCTTAGTTATATTTGATGACCTGACCCTTTGACCAAACAAAGCTCTGTGCCTCTGCAATCCCAGGTGCCCCGCAGGTTTGTAACTACTGTAGTACTATATAGTCAAGTGCAAAGTTGCTACGCGCTGCGGCTGCAGAAAGGAGTGAGCCCGTTGTCCAGAGCACCAGCAGAATGAGCAACTACACCTACAATAGGTTAAACTCAGGAATAAAATTCAAGAGACAGTGGAATATTTATGGATAGAAAGCAGGGCTTCATCTGTCACACGGTTTGGTTCATGATGCAGGAACCACGGTTTGGTGTATCACTGTGCTTAAATGTTCATCATTAGGCAACATTTATAATCTCAAAATTAAATTGGCAATGCTTTCAAAGCTACTTTATAATGTGGCTCACAATACAAAACAAATTAGAAGATAAATTGTAGCGCTCTGATCTTAAAAAAAAAAAAAAGCAGCGCAGTGCAGCATGCGCTCGTTAAGTGGTAGTTTCAGTTTCACTTTCCACACACAGAGGCTAAAGCACTCGGAGCAGCGGGTTTGATTTGAGGCTCATGTTTGGGCTGTTCTTGGACTTTCTGTTTGTACTTTTTTGTGGAGACAAAGCTTTGGAGGCGGATTCTGACCAGGACAGGATCGTACTTATTTGTCTGCGCCTCTGACATACGCACTGCACTGGATCTAATTTACCACAGCCTCGTCACCATGCAGAAGAAACAAATGTAACTAAGTGACGATGACACACATCACCCTGTTTGGATGCACACACACACACACACACACACACACACACACACACACACGCACACACGCACACACGCACACACGCACACACGCACACACACACACACACGCATGGCAGTCAGATCCGTTTCATTTCACATGGATTTTACGTGGACTTTTTTCTTTATTTTTTGCCTAAACACAGGGAGCTGTCGATCGTTTAACAGCTCAAGCAGCTTAAGCAGCAACTTTTCACAATAACGATTTATAATATTCAAGTATTTTATTCATGAAAAATACGCAACACGTGTTTAAAACAGCTGCTTAAAACAGCTATTTGTGTTGTGACGCGGGGTTTTCCTTCGACGGTTGAGTCGCAATGCATTGTGGTGATTGTGATCTTTATTAACCCGTGGCTGGTAGGACGGTCACGTGGGGGCTGCACGGAGTGCTCTGGGAAATAAAAAACATGGCGGCGTCCTATGGAGCTTCCTTTTTCATTGATATATCTTTTAACTGGTGGTGACATGACACCAGATAGACCCTATCCGACGTAATCACTGCGTTTGTCACACTTCCGTAGACGGCGCGGTGTGTCTGGAAAACGTTATATTCCACGGCCCTGCCCACCCCGGAAGTCTTTGCCATTGCGGTTTATTATATAGATTGCACAGCAACAAAAGGAAAAATAATATTACCATGTTCGCCAAGTAGACCAGTGATAGAGTGACTTAAAAGGCAGAAAAATATTCTTTAAACTCCGTGCTCTTGCCTTTTTTCTCTGGCGGTTTTACACTCTCTCTAACGTCCGGCTCTAACGTCACATCCTGTGACAATTGTCTAAATTAATTTCTCTTATGTACAAAAATAAATATAAAATTGCTCTTAAACATAAAGCTGTGGTACTTATTGCTGTGGACATTTTTGTAGTTTTTATAAAATTATAGAACAAAACAAACGTAGTAGCATAGCCTGACCGATGGGTGTCGTGTTAAACTCAAATAGACAATTTAGCGTCAGCTACAGAGTAGCAATTTTAAAATGTGAAGGAAATGTAATACTAATGAATGAAAAATAATAATCACTTTTAAAAAACTGAATGAGACTGTGACATTATGTTACCTAAATCAGGGGTTCACAAACTTTTTTGGCTGGGACCCCAAAAATTGACACGTAAACAACTCGGGACCCCATCATATAAAGCTATTGCCTCTTATGCTACTTAAGGCAAGAAAAACAATTAAAAATCAAGTTAATATGTATTTAAACTGTTTATTTTGAATAATTGAATGGATTTCGCAAAGTATAGGCTGTTTTACACTCAAAAATATGCTAAAAACAGATAGCCTGGAAAAATCCAGACTCACCACTGTACCAGCGAATGAGTCTGGTGGTCACCGCTGCGTCGATTCCATTTCCCACAGCGGTACATACGCAAGCAAACAGGAAGCGGAGTAAACCAATCAGCGAAGGGCGGGCGTCTGCCATTGATGCGCCGTTATTAGTGGTTTTGCGTTAATATTTGCACAGGATTATGAATAACAAAACTCATACTGTCAATGTGTTTTGGTCATTTACCGTCGTTTGGAGACACGCCGTTTTTCTCTCTCGTGCTTCTGGAGAAAACTGGTGCTATTTGGCTTTGAAAACAATTGCAATCCAGAAATCCATTTGTAATAGTTATTCTTATAACCACCAGCAGCACACCTCTACGAAACAGCCTAGAAAGAATACAACAGAGCAGTGTCCCGGTACAACATGGGTCAGTGCTGACAGTCCCAATCCGCCTCACTCCTGTCCGCAAGATCTTCGTCAGCAAGTTCCACAACAACAACATCATGTGAATGCAGTAATTACTTGAGTTTGAGTTATTCAGAATTAGAAATAGCATTGCCGGCAGATTTGTGTTGAAACTGTCAGAAAAAAACAACATATTTTCTGCGCTTGTTCCTGGCAATGGTGTCACAGTCCCAAGATCAGCTGTGGTTTAGGTTAGGAATTGAACAATATCTTAAAGGTGCAATGCAACTTTTTATGGTGACGAGCACTAGCTTGTTGATGATATTTGCATGCCAAACAATGAAGGCTGCTAAAACTAAGCACTTCAGAGACATACAACTACAATAACTTATTACACTCGCTGTCTTGCTCTGAGCTGTGTCTGTTTTCATCCAACACTCTGTGTGCGCTCTCTCTCTTTCTCTCTCCTTCTCCTGAGAAGTACGTGTCGGAGGGGCTGAGCTCATGGAGCCTTTTCAGGGAGTATGCGACAGCCAATTGTCGTTGCACCTTTAATAATTTTTGTGGTTTCTTTATCATTTACATCTAAAAAGATGAAGTTTAGTTGCCACTGGATGTGTATCCAACCGACAAAAAGCCAAAACTTAACTGAATTTGAGTTAGCATTTAGCACAAAAGACACTTTTATACGGTAAAGTAAAATCTCAAAAGCTCTAATATATTCATTAATGATTTCTATCTAGGCTATGACCTCACCTAAACGGGGTTGATGGATAGACAACAGCTGAAAACATCTGGACAGTTCATAATTTGCGATGATTGATGGCTAACGCTAACGGCTAGCCTACTTGCAAACTGTCCACATGCGTTTGGGTCGAACGCCGCGTCTCCTTTTTATTTCTATGTGAAAACCAGAAACCCTAAAAACAAGTTATCCTGAAGTGTCCTAGGTACCACCAGGATGGTAAGTAAAGGTGCTATGCTAACCACCCAAGCAGCCACTGACTCACTGAAGGGTCAAATACGCACTAATAACAACTTATTTTGTTTACATAAGAAGTTGCATAATGCACCTTTAAGAGCACCATTTTGTTTTCAGCCAAGTTTTTTTTATGCATGGGATTGTTTTAGAGCAGAGGCTTTATGTATGGCGGTGTAATATTGCTATGCTTTTGGAGTGCACTGGGCCCATACTGTTATACAAACTATGAGTGAACCTCGGGACACTTGAGGGAATGCTCTGGACTTTACCGGGAAACAATTCTGTACTTTTCTTTTAGACCTTGCCAACGGGTGTAGACAAATATGTCTTACACTAATACAAGGATCACATGTAGGGTTGGCTCTATAAGCCAAATCAGCGTTATCAGTACGCATGCATAATGTTCCAGTCAAAGTTCACAACTACCCATGGTGTCAACAAAGCCCATTAAAACCATACCATCATAGTGGAACAACTGGCTATTTAGTGACTATTATGGCGCTTAAAGTGGTTTTACGGCGATATGCCAGGTTCGCATTCATTCTCCATTGCAGTGCGACTGTCCTCATGGGCTTAATCAGTGTATGCAATAAAGGAACCTCACAGCGTTTTATGCGAGCCGCCACGCACTTATCAAATTTCCTACTAAAAGAAAAGATCCAGAACATCGTGACGAATGGATTAAATGTGTAAGTTTGACATATAGCTAACTAGTAATGCTATTCTCGAAGACCTCGCAGTCACTGATTACTATGACAACGGACAGCGCCATTTTAGCGTGGTGTCCAGTTGCCTGACATAGCCATGGATCAATCATGAAATATCCTACATCTGGCAGGGAAAGCGGTGCCAATTTTAGCTACTAAACGAAGCAAAGCTATAACTAGATAAACTTAGGCACAGCCACGGTCTGCGGCAGGTCTGAGGACTAAACCGGGACGTAGACTCCACCGGTTACAAATCAGGACTGAACCATGACTGAATAGGAAACTGGTGCTTTTAGACCAAGAGAAAAGCACAACACAGCAGTGATAAGAAAGACATTGGCTATTTACCTTTAGCGACAGACCCAGAGCCTGAGCTCACGTACTGTTGTTATTAAGTTTACTCCAGCTGCACCTGAGGAATCAAAGATTTGTTTGTGGAAGAGTGAGTGCTCACTCTGTATTAGACATTTTTGGTAAAGTTTCGGTAATTTATTAGTGACATAGTGAGTGCTCGTACTGTGTAAAGATCTTTGACATGTGCAGTGCTTTTGCTTTTCAGAGCGCAGTGTGTTTAGAAAAGTTTAGCTTGTGGCTGAAAGAAAACGGTGTCATGATGTGGATCTGATCTGTCCCTGCCGCTCAGGAGGTAATGCTGTCATTTCTCTCGTTTAATCACTGCTTAAATGGAAATTCCTCTCAAAACATGAAGTAACAAGTGACGCTGCTGCGGCCTGTTGCTTTCTGTTGTGCCAAAACCACGCTTAACTGGTTGCTACGTGTTGCTATGTCAGACTGCACAATGTCATACCTGATTTCGGCCATTTGTCATGTTGTTTTCCATGCCAAATGTAGGGTAATTCTTGATTTATCCATTGCTATGTCTGGCAACGGGAAACACGCTAAAATGGCGCTGTCCGTTGTCATAGTAATCAGTGACTGACGTACACGCCGTCTTCGAGAAACAAACTGTTCTTTTTTATTTATTTATTGGTTTAGCAAGGGCCACAAGTTCTTTTTCTCTCCCCAGTAACACTGTGTCCCCGTTTCTTTCAAAATTCCTTTAAAACATCAATTTTCAACGCTCAAAATAATCAATATCTGTGTCACACTCAGTCATGTACACAGTTTGGGATACGAGCTGGGTAGTCCTGACCTTTCACCTGGACCAGCATGCTTTGTGCTCGGTGAAATGCTGAATCCGCTTATTTCTGACGCGTGGAGCTCTCTCTCTAAAAGCAGCTACTGTTTAACACTGCGTGGTTTTGCTTTGCTTTTCGTACGGAAACTAAACAGTTTTAAAATGCCACAATGGATCTCACATCAGAGCTGAGAGCGCATGGGTTTGGATGTTTTCGCGAAGGACGGAGAGGAGGAGAGGAGGAGAACCATCACGATGGTTCACTGTAAACATTGTCAACTGCCAATTAAGGGGACATTGCCCAACCCTAATCACATGCATTTCAGGACATACAGAATAGCAAGTTTATACATAATGACCCACTTGTTTGCAAAGGTCATAAATATATACAGCCTTTGAGATTTATCAATTGCAACCATTCAGATTACAATTTTGATTGCATTGTGATATATCTTGTAGCCCTATCAGTCAGCTCATTTCCTCAGCGGTTGCATGTGCACAGATCTGACTGGCCTTATGTATAATAGATCATCCGGCAGCTGAGTTCTCCTGGCTCTGGTCACGGCTCATTGGCTCTATTTTCAAAATATCCACGGTCCACTATGGGAAATCCTGTTGACCCTCTTGTACGGGATATTTTCAGCCACTGTAATGTTTGTGCTCTTAATACTAAATGAGCCTCAAACAGCTTTCATTTATTGTAACAACACCTTCAATGGTAGTGTTGTTAGAAAGACGATCGCATTACAAACGCAGCTCAGTCTGATACAGCAAAACAAGAATCCTGATTCCTCAAATATTCTGTTGCTCAGGGCTGAAAGAATTTGTAAATATGGTCAGATTTACAACATAGTCAGGAGTCAGTCCATGGTGCACATTTTCAACACAGGTGCATTATCATTTGAGAGAAGACTGAAATGTGACCTACAAAAGCCACATATCTCTACAAAAACTGACTGGATATCAGGAAGGTGAGCTCCCCTCTTCCCTCCCTTTGCTTTCCCCTTGCATATACTTGCTCTGTAAATTATGTTTTTTGGTTGTTGTTTTTTTGCACAATTGTTTTGACAGTAACACTATTTACATGTAGAACTGACCAAAAAGCAAACTGAAAGGACAATAAAAGACATTATGCCTAAATTATCGCAGCCTTTTAATTTGTTTTAATTCAAATTGCAGTTTCGATTCGACTATGATGAATGTTTGAGCTATTGATATATATTCATATCAAAATCATTGAGTAAAAAATGAGTAATATATTGTAGCTTATACTCTCCCACTAAACGGCTCATCAGAGAGCTACTGTGAGTGAACGCATTAGATAGGTAATTAGTACAGTTTGTTCATTTACCAGTGAGTCATGCTGTGTGTGGGGTGTGCGTGTCTGTGATAAAGCTCCCAAACACCAGGGCGGGCAGAGACAGAGAGCCACACAATTTTACGCTTCATGAAAAACCGGGTGAAAGGTATTGACTGATGAGGACCTCTGTGGCTCCATCAAAACCAAGGGCCTTAAAAGTGTCACGGATGCAGAACGGTGTGTTGGACTGAGCCTTGGAAAGAACCTGGTTATATGGTTTCTACCTTGAAACCATATAAGCTTGTGGTGAATACATTTTAAAATATGGATTTGCAAAACTTTACCAACACCTCCCACGCATCCTGATAGTTCATTTGAAATAATCACATGCATATGTCAGACAGCGTTGTCAGATGGCAAAGTGAAGCAAGGCAGACAGCCATAAATGTGCATTGTGCTAATTAAGACTCAAAACAACATGCATTAACAATCATTTATAACAGCACATGCAAACTGTTGTTACCTTATTTTAGTCTATATACATCATTCTCATATCCAATAATAACATTCTCACATGATATATGACAAAAACAAAACAATATCCCTAATATACAGAACCAACTTATGGAGAAGTTTAAGTATTTATGAGTTTACAGTCAGAGTGAGAGCACAGGAATACAGCTTTTTAATTTGTGTCAGAGAAGTCACAATGCAGCAAAAATATCTTAATCTCAATACCCGCCACTGACCACAGATGCAGGTACACAACTATAACTCAAGGTCTGCGTGCATAAACGTTAATGGCCTTCATCCAAATAACAGTTAGCCTCTGCCAGTAAAAATTAATGGGCCATATGAGGGAAAAACAGAGCTGAGATGCATGTCAGCACCAATGCACTTCTGGCCAGGACAAAACAGGAGAAGATCTAGTAATAGGAGATTTTGTACAACTGTCAATACTGTCACGAGATGCACAGACTACAATGCACTAAATGTTCAAACATTCGGACCCCGTACCTGTGCACAGAGTAAACAGAGCTGTGGGACAATGCCATTTTTAACTCTATGACCTTTTTTAAATCAGCCCAAATTTCAAGATTGTGGAGGGATATGTTTGATATATTTGTCGGGAACCTACTCTGATAAATGTTGCCACACACAGCTCACGGAAGCTTCAGTCTTAGAAGTGCTTTCACCCAGAGGTTCTCTTTTGCTATGACAATTTGTTCATGTTCCTGCTTCTGACATCAGCTTTAATTAAAATGTTTCTTGCTATGTCACATTAACTACTAACTTTGTTTTTCTTTTGTTGTGTTTTTTTCTGGCTTTGTGCCTGTATTGTGTGGCTCGAAATAAAAAATCAATCAAAACTACCGGGTGCCAAGCCGTAGAAATGACCTGTACAGTGGTTATGCTTGATGTGTGTCTGATATGTCCTGTCATGAGTTAAGTGCTTTATTTTAAGGCAAACATGTTCAAAGACGTACAAACATGTGCAAAATAAGGAAGCAGTGAGTCACTGGTCTATGCCTCAAACATGAGTGGGTCAAGGCACCCTCAAGACTGAAGACAAAATACTGGCTTCTAGCAGGGTAACCTCTGCCCTTTTCTTGGGACTGTAGCATTCAATCTCAGAAATCTGGACAACAAACATCTGCAGGTCTGAGCCATGGTTTCTGTGTGGAATAGAAAGTAGATATAGTGAAATGTCAGGGGCACTCTACCTGCGTCACTAACATGTCCGGGTGAGTATTGGTTCAATAAATGATTGTGTTTAGAATGCAGGCAATCTTTCAGCTTCATTCAATCGCCATGAAAAGCAAACACACGCTAAGACCTCCCGTAAAAGACCGCACAGGTTTGACACAGCCACAATATAAAACTATTTTCAATTGTGAATAGGCTCTATTTAATTCAAACTAAAATAGCTTTTTCTATGTGATGTGAAAATGCACCATGTTCAACCAGAAAATAAAAAGTTCAGAGAATGTGATTTTTCGTAAATATTTCACAAACTTGATCTGCTTAACGAGATTTGAGGTTAACATGTTCAAATATAATACTAATTTTACTGTAACAATTGTAATTCTCTTCCCATAAGATGGTGAAAGACAGTTGTGGAGCAGCACTGGCGGCGCCGGGGTCTTGGGGGGTCTTAAGACCCTCCCGAAAAACGCCTTGACCCCCCATTTGACCCCACATCCAGTGGTGTAGTCTACGTGTTCTAACTGAACACAACTAGGCTGAAACACAATGGTTTCTATTCAGAATTGTGGACAAATAACAATGATGGATAATATCTCAGGGCCCTGACACCCCTTTAAAAATGTGCCAAATGGTTTAGCCCACACTCCAGCGTTCAGCACCGCGCGCTTCAACTCAAATGCATGTGTTTGAAGTATACAGTAATAGCGGGCCTGGGATGTAACTTTCTGTGATAAGCCTCCCTCTCTGCCTGCACTGCTGCTGCCGGTGCAGAGTGAGGCAGAGCTCGCTCTCTAGCTCTCTCCGCTCCTTCTCTCCTTATTTTAATCACTGAAGTTTCTCTTTCCTTTTATCTATTGACTGCCATCAGCCCAAAACAGTGACAAAAGCCACAGGTCGCACAACAAGCCACAAATATGCAATTATGCAAATTAGCCGTAAGCCTTTGCAGACTCGTTAAATGCGCAGCTTTAGAGACTCGTTTGACGTAGTGAAAATGTATGAGATGGCCCATGCCAACAATAGCCTATATAAACTGTTGCCTACACCTAAATGTAGGATTCAAATATGGTGAGACCAAAACAGGCTGAAGCTTTGGTCTTTGTGTTCATGAAGTGGCCACAACTCTGGAATACACAGCCATGAGGCAACATATTGTATGAATTAATATAAACTAGCGTTTGAAGCATTTTAATGCCTATTTCTTACATTTATTGTACCTGTGTCCCCAGTACAACCCCCTGCCTATTTAACATTAAGGTTAAAGTTTGTACCTAGGGCCCAAAATTTGGTGCTACACCCCTGCGCAACAGACTGGAGACTTAAGAGGGGCAGAGAAAATGCCAGGGGGAAACTGGACAGAAGTAGGGCAAGCAAAAGGTGGTTAGAGTATGAGGATAGATACTATTTTGTAAATATGTTTTCTGTCATGGGTGTGGCTGTGGCAATTAAAGTTGAGCATATTGTTTGGAACTGGAATTGATTAATTAAATTGATTATACAGCAAAGTATGCTGTGTTGTTTTTGTTGTTTAGTAGCAGTAATATGCAGTTATTAGCCGTGTCCACTGCATTTTTTGTTGATTTTCATAAGACCCCCCTTGAAATGACCAGGACGGGGGGGTCCTGGTCATTGCCTCCCCAATCAACACTGTCTGGAGCCGCCACTGTGGAGCGGAGGGAGCTGCACAGGAAGAAGAGGAAGGAGGAGGTGGAGGAGCTGTCCAGTGCGGGACACCACTCTCTGAAACAGGGACAAACCCAGGAGGCGCTGCACCGTTTCAGAGGATCAGAGGAGACAGAGGGCAGCCAGCCGGGTGCTACAGTTTTCCTGACCTCCGGGTCAGGTTGACCCACAATAGCAGCGCGGCTCAGGACTGAACACTAACACCTGAACACTATTTTGTTGTACAATGACAAATAAACCACTTACTTACTTAAAGTTGATTGACTTACAAAAACAGTTTACATTAAGTCAAAATTGTTGTTCATTGTTTTGTTCTTTTTCCATTATCCAATCAGATGGCCAGTTTAAAACCAGTGAAAATGAGCATAAAAGGACTCTCTCACTTCCACAACTCCAGCACCTGTCCCCAATCAAGCCCTTCTTAATGCCAGTGTGGGCCTCCAGTAGTTGAAGCTCAGAGTCTGAATTCTTGTCATAGCTCTACAGCCATTGCACATTTTATCATCAAAGTTGTTATAGCATTTATCATAGGGCAAGTTATTATCAAGAGTAAAGAAACTGATTAAGGATGGTAAGACCGGTCTGACTGTTCAACAAAGGAATATGAGTGAACCAGCAACAGGTGATGCATATGGAGTGAATGTTTTAAATTATGTTAAATTAAAGCTGATTGAAAGCTTCAGAATCAGCTAATCTTCCGCCTGGCGCAACAACAGAGTTGCTCAAGTTGAAGTTGGAACCTTGCATACAAACAACAGTGTGCCAGTGTTTTGGCTGGTAGCCTGAAGGCGTGCTTAGAGAGAAAAGGGCTGAGGCGTGCTGACTTCAACGAATGCTTGTGGTTTTCTTTTCGCTCTCCCACTTACATTAATGCATGCAGCCTCTTGCATCTTATCAAGCTCTTGCAGAACAAACTACAAACAATTTCGTCCACTGTGAGTTAAACACTTTCCATCTCTTGAATATTATCGATGGGTCCCGCTCTAGCGCCCGTTATAAAGAGCGCCGCAGAAATATGATCAAACACCAGCATGTGTGCCCCCACTCCCACCAACCCACTGTCATCCACAGTGCCGGCAACTTATTCCAGTATTCAAGCTTGGGAAGGGACCACAGCTCACATAGCACACCGCGACTGCGCAAAAGACTAGTCTACAGTCTGCATTTGGGGCGATGGTGGCGCAGTCAGTAGAGCAGGTTGGCTCATGATCGGATGGTTGGGGTTCGAATCCCAGATCCTGAAGGTGCCCACTGTTGTTGTGTCCTTGGGCAAGACGCTTCTCCCACCTTGCCTCCAGTGTCTGTGTACATTGGTGTGAGAGAGAATGAATGAGTGGTTCCTTGCTGTAAGGCGCTTTGGGCCTAATGAAGGTAGAAAAGCGCTATATAATTTTAGACCATTTAGAAACGCAAGTTCGGGCCCATTGACTCATTGAGCTGAAATGTAAAATAACTTTACTACAAAATCTGGGGCTAGCAAACATTGTTCATAGACTTTATTAGCTAAAAAACAATAGAGAAAAGATCCTCTGTTAACTTGTAGGTCACTAATGGGAAATCTAACACACTAAATGCTTTTATGTGAACAATAATTCCAGTATTTTACAATTTACAACTGGTTTATCAAGACGGTGCCATAGCACATTAGAAGTTTTGATGACACAATCCCTAGCTCTATATAATTTGTTTGTTTATTTGCTTTATTTGTAATAGGAGATTCTGCATGGGAGCTTTCACTATACCTCAACTCAGTGTCATGAATAAATAATATAAAGATCAATAAGAACCATCCACAAAATAATTGTGCATTAAAATTCAAGTTTCAAACTGTGCTTGTTAACAAAGGTCTGTTAATCATAACGGTATGTCTCCTGTGATGTTTGCTGCATCATCATGTTAACATGAAACCATTAGTATCTTTATTCAAATCGGATGCAAACATGGGATTTATGCATGGCAGCGAACACACAAACACAAACTGCATTAGTCATGTGGTTATACAGCCTGCAGCTATGTTTCAGCAAGTCAAATGACTATTCACCACAGCACATATCAGGCACTCTAAGGATTTAACTCAGTCTTTTCTCAAATATAACTAAAGCTGCATTTTTGTTATGTTGCGTCTTCGCTATGTTATTTCTTAACCATTTCAATACCGCATTTTACAAATTTAAAAACAATTTGTAAGCAATTTTAAAATCAACTGAATGACCTCCAGCTGTTTTAATATAAAAGACATGTACTTCAAATATTTCCTTTGAACAAATACAAAATGTAATGGACAAAATACATGAGTGGATTTGAGTAGCACTGTACCTTCTGAACAATGTCTGCGAATCAATAAGGCACGTTTGTAAAAGCCGTCTTATGTGGGGGCCCAGCACTGACCAAAATCAAATCTGCAGCCATCATACCATTACAAAAGAGTGGCTGGACGTCTGGACCCCTCGGCGGGACACAACTTATACTATTAGTATTACTTCTTTCAGAGCAAAAGGCAAAGCAGACAGTCAAAAGGACAAAAGAGAAAGGCTTTTTTGGAAATTGGGTTCAATGCCACCTCCCAAACTTGAATCTGATGGATTCATATTTACCTCAATGCAAAGTCAAGCTCATGCGTTATTGGATAAGCCTATGCACTGCTTTGTTTTCACCTCAGAGCACAGACAATCATCAAATAACCTCCTACAGCACATCAACGTTTTGGACAGCAGAAAAAAATCATCCCTAAATTACAAAATGCAACATGGCAATAGTAGGATTTGAAGTGATTTATGAATACAGTGATTTGAATGTCAGCATCAATGATTACTTGACTGCACCTATAGGGACAGAGGCACTGGGATCATATATTAAAGAAACATTCACATCAAAGCATTGTGTGATCAGCAGCCCCTTTGGCTTCTTCTGATTGATATTGTAACCCCCGTTACAAATAAACACTGGTGTAACTGGACAAAACCTGACAATAAATAACCTTATAAATATTCATAAATAACCTAATTAAATATTCGCTTAAAACAGTTAAAAAACTACGTGACATTAAATATATAATTAGTGGGATTTACAATGTTATTATAAAAGTTACATTGTAAACCGTTATCAATATAACTGATTCAAGACGCTCTCAGCGTATGCCCCTCCCCCACCTGGCCGAGGCTCAGTCAGCGACAGGAGTCTAAAAAGAGCGCACGGGCGAACAGAGCAGTGCAGCCGTTACGAACAAACTGACCCAAACTACACCGAAAAGTGATCTTACACACCGTTTGCCTTGCCGGGTTGAGGGAAGAGTGTGTCTACGAGACGTGAAACCTTTGAGAGTAGTCTCGGTGAGTTATTTATTTGGAAAGTTTTTGTTTGTTGCTCAGCATTTGAAGCTGAAGTTGACGCAAACGTATTTATTGTACAGTGTTTGTCGCCTGCGGTTAAACGAGGCCGATGCTTTTGCTTGAGACGGCAGAGAGCAAAGAAACGGTAACATATATTTGCTCTTTTATTTTTATTTCTCTTGTCCAGCATTTGGTGCTGAAGTTAATATAAATGTATTCTTTTACGCAGCGTTTGTCGCTGCGGTTAAACGAGGCAGTTGCGCTTTTGCCCGAGACGGCAGGGACCAGATAACGGTAACTTAACGTTTTCTGCATTTCTACTTTTATTTCTGTTGGTCACAATGTTGATTATTTTTACGGTGGTTTGTTCATTTTATGTGGAAAGAAGCTTTATTTCCCAGTAACAGTAAGCGGCTCAGCTAAAAACAAATCGTCGCCTCTCTTTTTTTGTTTCTCTCTCAAGTTACGCAGCCTTGTAAGCGGATGGATTTGTGTTTTTATTTGAATGTAATTTTATTTTGTGCTAATTGCGATCCTTGTTTGGCCTGCTCCACAGGCCAGGTTTTATCCCCACCCCGAGAACACCTCAGTTCTTGGAGTTGGATCGAGTTCTTGGACCCAGGATCGAGTCGAGACCAAGGCGAGCCACCCAACGGAACATTCTCAGGATCAACGGCAGCGTCTCGCGAGGCGCGCGTGGTCCGCATTCCACCAAAGAACCTCACTGACTCCCAGACCAAGGTTTGAGGAGCGTTTGTGGAGTTTTTCCAACGGATCTGAGCGCACGTTAAAGGGCGCCTACATTGAACTCAGAACATATCCACAATTTAAGTTTTGCTAAGTTTTTGGACAATTAGAAGCCATTTTCTTTTTGTTATTGCTTTGCAAGCCAAATTGTTTACTGGATCCTTTTGATAATTGTTTTATTTATGTATTTAAAGGGTACCTATGGTGTCATTTTTAAAGTGACAAAACGTGTTTGAAATTGAAAGAGTGAATAATATAAACCTGAAACCAAGATTAAACTTAAATTAAAGTAATTTAAGAATAGGTTTAAATTAAAAACACTCAAAGTAACTAAATGACCGGTCATAAAACAAACTTGTTGAAATGAGGAAATAAGTGAAACATACCTTTTTTTATTGAACTCATCTCAAAGTTTAAACAATACAAAGGTTTAACAGGTAACTAACAGAAGTGCCAGTATGTTTGATGTTTGTCTGTCCTTTTTATTGTCTATGTAAAGTAAATTGCCGGCTTTTCCATTTAAACTTATTGACTTTGGCTCTCATTTTGGATTACACACCACTCCTTTCGAATCTAGAACTGGTCCATACCCTACAGTCCTTTGCCTAACAGCGTAGGTGTTACATATTCTTGGCGAGCCAGCCAGGAGTGGTCCGTACACTCTTGTGAGCCTAGGTATTGTTTTCAAAACAGCCAATATGGAAGCCGTGCGACAGAGTAATGTTAAGATACCAAACTCACTCATTATTACTGGCATAACTGGCACTGTCGTTGATGAGGAGCTCTTTGACTTTCTTAAACAGTACGGGTCTTTTCAGATTGTGCCCATAGCCCCTACAAGCCCACAGGTAGGCAAGCAGAACATTGTTGAGTACACTTCAGGTGCATCAGTACAGGCACTTTCACCCTTGCTACCTTACAAATTCTTACCTAAAGATGAACCTGACATACTTTACCTTGTCGAGACTTTAAGCACCGTCTACTCTCCTGTAGTTAGCAAGACTGCTACACAGACTTACTTAGCTGAACTGAGAGACATTGCAAAACAGACAGGTAAAGATTTCACAGACGTACTGAGAGAGGAGCTTAGCTCTATTACTAGGGCTGTTGACACGGACGAACATGACAGTCCAAGTGACCATGGTGACTCTGTTCAAGTCCCTGACTCAGACAATCCAGTGCACAGAGCCCTTCAATCTGGTGACTTCCACCAACCGATCCCAGCCTCTGTGGGGAATCGCTCACAAACCCCAATCAGTACAAAGACTCCTACTCTAAGTACCTCTGATGTTAATCCACCAGAGCTTCAAAAAGTAATAGTGGAGCACATTCTCCGAACTGAAGATATTCATTCACAAATGAACACTCCCTTCAGGTTGAGACTCTTTTCTGGGCGTTGTCCCCGTCCAAACAATGAAGTTGACTTTGAAAGCTGGCGCTCAAGTGTTGAGCTTCTTCTTAAAGATGCCAAGCAACCAGACTCAAGTAAGTCCAGAAGGCTTTTGGAAAGTCTCTCTTCACCTGCAGTTGATCTTGTAAAACACTTACCTGCCGATTCGCCTCCAGTCACATACTTGCAAATCCTTGATTCTGCTTTTGGTACAGTCGAAGATGGTGACGACCTTTTCGCCAAATACTTGAACACCATGCAAAATCATGGTGAAGAACCTTCATCTTACCTTCAGAGACTCCAAGTCATGCTTAACACAACATTCATAAGGGGAGGTATCTCTGCTGGTGAACTTGATAAACAGCTCTTGAAACAGTTCATAAGAGGCTGTTGGGACAATGACTTGATTGCGGAGCTTCAGCTTGAGCAAAAGAAACAAACTCCACCTACTTTTGCTGATCTCCTGCTCATGCTCCGTACTGCAGAGAAAAGACGCACATCGAAAATGTCACGCATGAAACAGCATCTAAATACAACAAAGCCAAAGGTCTACTCACACTATCAGGGTGCCCAGTCTCAAAGTCCAGAACGCCCCAGGCCAAAGCAGTCGATTCTGAAATTCAAAATCTCAAAAAGCAAATTGCTGATCTGCAATCGCATCTTGCGTCTCTCAAAACTAAAAAAGATGCTGAAACACCCAACGCCAAACCACGAGTCTTCAGCTCTGCAAAACATAAAGTCCCTTTTGATAACTCCAGAGCTCAAAAGTCACAGTCCTCTGATCAAAGACCTGACATCCACTCAAGCACCGACCAAAGCCCTGGTATTGCTTTAAGTGCGGAGAGGATGGGCATATCAAACCCCAATGCGAGAATGAGCCAAACTCTCATCTTGTTGCTCTTAAAAAGAAGCAGCTAAGAGAAAAGCAAATGACATGGGACAAAGTGAATGATCCAGAATATTCTTCTTTAAACTAGACCCAGCTCCATTTGTGGGACAAAGTGGAGCTAAACAAAACACAAGGTGTCCCAAGAAAAAGAAACGTGCTTTGAACTTTCATGCTCAAACTGAAAAGCCTCTCTCTCTTCCAAAGGCTTAGTTGGAGCAAAGTGTACAGCTCAAATAGCTATCAATGACCATCTGTGCAGTTGCTTATTAGATACGGGCTCACAGGTAACAACAGTCTCCCAGTCTTTCTACGAAGAGAACCTGTCTCACTTACCTGTCCACAGCTTGAATGACCTGTTAGAGGTAGAAGGTGCAAATGGCCAAAATGTCCCTTACCTTGGCTTTATCGAGATAGCCATCACTTTTCCCAAGAGTTCTTTGGGTGCTGACATTGAAGTGCCAACTCTCGCTTTGATTGTTCCCAATCTGAGTTCTAACTCACCTTCACTGCTGATAGGTACAAATACTTTGGACATTCTGTATGAGCAGTATGGACTAGTTGTAGAGCCCAAAGAGAAACACACACTTCCATATGGGTACAAAGTCGTTCTCAAAACCCTTGCAGCGAGGAAAAAACGCACAGTTGATTCAAACTTGGGCGAAGTCAGACTAAACAGTATGGATTGTGAAACTATTGGAGCTGGAGAAACAAAAGTTCTGGAAGGATCAGTGGCATGCAGAGTACCGGAAACTGGAAAATGGGTGACAGTCGAAGCACCAACAACAACCTACTTAACTGGTGGCCTTCTTGTTAAAGATGGGTTAGCAACCCTCCCATCCAAACTCCCACGCAGTGTACCTGTCATCTTGAAAAACGAATCCAATCACACCATCACACTCACTCCAAAGACAGTCATTGCACAAATTCACGCCATTCAAAGTGTTCGATCAGCCAATGACCCAACGCTTAAACCAAAGTTTGAAAACTCAGATCTCCAATTCGATTTTGGTGACTCTTCAATCCCCAGTGAGTGGAAAGAAAGAATACGTTCAAAGTTGAATTCTATGCCTGAGGTATTTGCCCAAAACGAGCTCGACTTTGGTCGCACCAGTAAGATCAAGCATCACATCACACTCAGCGACCCTACTCCTTTCAAACACAGGGCAAGGCCAATACATCCACAAGATCTAGAGGCAGTACGTAATCACCTGCAGCAACTCCTTGATGCCGAAGTCATCCGTGACTCTGAATCTCCTTTTTCATCCCCAATTGTAGTCGTACGAAAAAAGAATGGAGATGTCAGATTATGTATTGACTACAGAAAGTTAAACCTCCAGACTGTGAAAGATTCTTACGCTTTACCCAACCTCGAAGAGTCTTTTTCAGCTTTGAATGGATCGAAATGGTTCTCAGTCTTAGACCTTAAGTCAGGGTTTTATCAGATTGAGATGGAGGAGGCTGATAAACAAAAGACTGCATTTGTCTGCCCTCTAGGTTTCTTCGAGTTTAATAGAATGCCTCAAGGAATCACAAACGCCCCTAGCACATTTCAGAGACTCATGGAGCGCTGCATGGGGGAGCTCAATCTAAAACAGGCCCTTGTGTTCCTTGATGACCTCATTGTGTTCTCTTCAACTCTGGAGGAGCACGAAGAACGCCTCTTGCGAGTCCTCAGTCGTTTGAAGGAGTTTGGCCTTAAACTTTCACCAGAAAAATGCAGTTTTTTTCAGAGCTCTGTAAAATACCTTGGCCACATCATTTCGGAAAAAGGCATTGAAACAGACCCCGATAAGATCTCGTCACTCAAAACCTGGCCGAAACCAAACAACTTGAAAGAACTCAGGACCTTTCTTGGATTTTCCGGTTATTACCGTAGATTCATAAAGGACTATTCAAAGATCATGCGTCCTCTCAACCAACTCACTGGTGGATACCCACCTCACTGGAAAAAAACAAACAAAGTTGATAAAACCCAGTACCACAACCCGAAAGACCCCTTCGGAGCTCGATGGACAGAGGATTGTCAAACAGCATTTGACACAATCATTCAGAAACTGACCACAGCACCAGTGCTCGGGTTCGCGGACCCTAAACTTTCTTACACCTTGCATACAGATGCAAGCACTCGTGGATTAGGGGCCGCTCTGTACCAAAATCAACAAGGTCAAAACCGTGTCATCTCCTACGCAAGTCGCGGGTTGTCAAAGTGTGAAACAAAGTACCCTGCACATAAGTTAGAGTTCCTTGCTCTTAAATGGGCAGTCACAGAAAAATTTCAAGATTACCTTTACGGCCGCTCATTTCTTGTCATCACGGACAGCAACCCGTTAACATACATACTTACCACTGCAAAACTTGATGCCGCGAGTTACAGATGGTTGGCGGCGCTGTCCACGTTCGATTTCCAGCTGCAATACAGGGCAGGAAAACAAAATCAGGATGCAGATGGTCTGTCCAGGCGTCCACACAGTGCAGAGCCTGACGACATGCTGTCCAAAAAGGAGTTGGAAAGGATACAACAGTTCACACAAAGACACCTACCTGACCATCCAGACCTTGACCTTGTTGAAGAGAGCACAATCCGAGCCATCTGCGAAAAACACTTTGTCCATCAGCTTTCAGAGAACAATCCAGTTGAGTCTACAGTCAATAGCTCTCTGGTTCTGTCTCTCGCTCATCATCCCCAAGCTATCCCCCAAAGTTTTGAAGAGGAGGAGGAGCTTGGTGGCTTACCTGTAATGTCCCATTACACAACATCAGACCTGAAAGAAATACAAAACAATGACACAAGCATTCGAGAAATAATCAACCAAATGGAATTGGGAGAAAAGCCCCCACCAACTGCAAAGAGTGAACTCCCCGAACTTGGCTTGTTGCTAAGGGAGTGGAACAAGTTCATTCTCAAAGATGGAGTCCTCTATCGTACAAGACAAGAGGGAGCACAAACACAATACCAACTCGTGCTACCCCAAGAGTTAAGACCCCTTGTCCTAAAAAGCTTACACGACGACATGGGGCACATGGGTGTCGAAAGAACACTGGATCTTGTGAGAAAGCGATTCTATTGGCCCAAAATGGCCTCAGACATAGAACTTAAAGTCAAAACCTGCAACCGTTGCACCCGCCGTAAAGTCCATCCAGAGAAAGCCGCGCCGCTTGTGAATATCGTTGTCACACGACCGCTTGAACTAGTGTGCATCGACTTTCTAACATTAGAGCCAGATTCAAGCAATACTAAAGATGTATTAGTGATAACAGACCATTTCACTAAATACGCGCTTGCTTTGCCCACTCCAAACCAAAAGGCGCGCACAGTTGCCAAATTCCTCTGGGAAAACTTTATCTCACACTACGGTTTCCCTGAGAGACTACATAGTGATCAGGGCCCGGACTTCGAGTCCCGCACGATAAAAGAGCTCTGTTTACTAGCTGGCATTCAAAGGTTCGAACTACACCTTACCACCCGAGGGGAAACCCTGTTGAACGCTTCAACAGAACGCTTCTCAACATGCTTGGTACTTTGGAGAACCACAAAAAGACCCACTGGCGTGATTATGTCCGACCCTTAGTACACGCTTATAACTGTACTAAAACGAGGTGACAGGGTTTACCCCATATGAGCTTATGTTTGGCCGACAGCCAAGGCTCCCCGTCGACCTCGCCTTCGGTCTGCCAGTCCATCATCAGTCAGGTTCCCACTCTGAGTATGTTCGCAACCTTAAGTCACACCTAGAATCCAGCTACAAAATCGCAACTGAAATGGCAAAGAAATCAGCAGGTCGCAACAAAGCAAGATTTGACAAACATATTGTTGACTCTACCTTAAAAGAAGGAGATAGAGTTCTTGTTAGAAATGTGCGCATAAGAGGCAAACATAAGCTAGCCGACAAGTGGGAATCCGAAGTCCATGTTGTAGTGAAACAGTCGAACAACCTCCCTGTTTATGTTGTAAAGCCTGAGGCAAAAGAAGGTCCTCAAAGAACCCTCCATCGTGATTTATTACTGCCATGTGGTTTCCTTTCCACCAACACAAATGAAACAGGACAACCAATAAAAGACAAACTCAAGCGACCCAAAACACGTCAACAAACAGAAAGTCATGAACAAGAATCAGACTGTGAAGAATCCGATTCTGGCTACTTTTATGACTACCAAGACCTGATAGTGGAAACCAAAAGTTCATACTCACCTGATACGGACAAACATGCAAATGATGTCAAACAAAGTTCTTCAGAAATGCCCAACGCTTTCTCTGAATACAGAATATGTCAAAAGACACCGGATGAGACAAACTTACCTGATGAGTCAAACTTACCTGATGAGACAAATCCACTGAATGAGATCTTACCTGAAAAGAATCCTGAAGAAAATGACAAAGAGACAGAGACAGTCGATACTTACCCTGAAAAAGAAAACCTACCTGAAGAACCAGTGTCAACCAATGACTTCCCTGAAATGGACAGCCAATCTAAAGACATTCCTGACTTTCCTAACGAGACCACAGCTGACACAGACCAGTGCCCAGATGTCACTGACCATTGTGACAGTAACTCTGACTTCCTAAGACGCTCAACCAGACGTAGGGAACCAGCTCAGAGACTGACTTATCCTGAACTAGGCAACCCACTAGTTTCTGTGGTCCAGTCACTCTTCCAGGGCCTAGCCATAGCATTTACTGAATCCTTGAATGGCCCTAGAGTGTTTAAAGTTGAAACTGTATGAAACATGTACGAGGACGTACATAGGAAAAGGAGGGGAGGATGTAACCCCGTTACAATAAACACTGGTGTAACTGGACAAAACCTGACAATAAATAACCTTATAAATATTCATAAATAACCTAATTAAATATTCGCTTAAAACAGTTAAAAAACTACGTGACATTAAATATATAATTAGTGGGATTTACAATGTTATTATAAAAAGTTACATTGTAAACCGTTATCAATATAACTGATTCAAGACGCTCTCAGCGTATGCCCCTCCCCCACCTGGCCGAGGCTCAGTCAGCGACAGGAGTCTAAAAAGAGCGCACGGGCGAACAGAGCAGTGCAGCCGTTACGAACAAAACTGACCCAAACTACACCGAAAAGTGATCTTACACACCGTTTGCCTTGCCGGGTTGAGGGAAGAGTGTGTCTACGAGACGTGAAACCTTTGAGAGTAGTCTCGGTGAGTTATTTATTTGGAAAGTTTTTGTTTGTTGCTCAGCATTTGAAGCTGAAGTTGACGCAAACGTATTTATTGTACAGTGTTTGTCGCCTGCGGTTAAACGAGGCCGATGCTTTTGCTTGAGACGGCAGAGAGCAAAGAAACGGTAACAATATATTTGCTCTTTTATTTTTATTTCTCTTGTCCAGCATTTGGTGCTGAAGTTAATATAAATGTATTCTTTTACGCAGCGTTTGTCGCTGCGGTTAAACGAGGCAGTTGCGCTTTTGCCCGAGACGGCAGGGACCAGATAACGGTAACTTAACGTTTTCTGCATTTCTACTTTTATTTCTGTTGGTCACAATGTTGATTATTTTTACGGTGGTTTGTTCATTTTATGTGGAAAGAAGCTTTATTTCCCAGTAACAGTAAGCGGCTCAGCTAAAAACAAATCGTCGCCTCTCTTTTTTTGTTTCTCTCTCAAGTTACGCAGCCTTGTAAGCGGATGGATTTGTGTTTTTATTTGAATGTAATTTTATTTGTGCTAATTGCGATCCTTGTTTGGCCTGCTCCACAGGCCAGGTTTTATCCCCACCCCGAGAACACCTCAGTTCTTGGAGTTGGATCGAGTTCTTGGACCCAGGATCGAGTCGAGACCAAGGCGAGCCACCCAACGGAACATTCTCAGGATCAACGGCAGCGTCTCGCGAGGCGCGCGTGGTCCGCATTCCACCAAAGAACCTCACTGACTCCCAGACCAAGGTTTGAGGAGCGTTTGTGGAGTTTTTCCAACGGATCTGAGCGCACGTTAAAGGGCGCCTACATTGAACTCAGAACATATCCACAATTTAAGTTTTGCTAAGTTTTGGACAATTAGAAGCCATTTTCTTTTTGTTATTGCTTTGCAAGCCAAATTGTTTACTGGATCCTTTTGATAATTGTTTTATTTATGTATTTAAAGGGTACCTATGGTGTCATTTTTAAAGTGACAAAACGTGTTTGAAAATTGAAAAGAGTGAATAATATAAACCTGAAACCAAGATTAAACTTAAATTAAAGTAATTTAAGAATAGGTTTAAATTAAAAACACTCAAAGTAACTAAATGACCGGTCATAAAACAAAACTTGTTGAAATGAGGAAATAAGTGAAACATACCTTTTTTATTGAACTCATCTCAAAGTTTAAACAATACAAAGGTTTAACAGGTAACTAACAGAAGTGCCAGTATGTTTGATGTTTGTCTGTCCTTTTTATTGTCTATGTAAAGTAAATTGCCGGCTTTTCCATTTAAACTTATTGACTTTGGCTCTCATTTTGGATTACACACCACTCCTTTCGAATCTAGAACTGGTCCATACCCTACAGTCCTTTGCCTAACAGCGTAGGTGTTACAATATCACTCGTCAGGAAACACGGCTTGTGCAATGCAATAGGCCTATACACCATTTCCATGAGGACCAAAACTTGTAACTTGTTTTAGTGTGGACCTTTAAGTCCATTAAAAATATGTATTTACACTAAAAAGTAGTAGTTTGTTATTGCATTTTTTACACACTTCCCGACGAAAAAAAAGTGGCCACCTGGATTTAACCTCTTAACCCCCACCTGAGCCGAGTTCATTTGCTCCAGTTTGGCTTTACCCAAAACAGCAACAAAAACGACGATGAAAAAGTGATTAAACACTGAATAAGAGCCACAAAAAGTGACAAAGAAGCAACAAAAACATGCCGGAAAAGCAATTTAAAAAACGACAAAACCATGTGACGAAAACATGGCAAAAATGTGACAAAAATGAATAAAATTCCATCCAAGGATTTCTTCTTCGCTGATGGCATGATGACAATGCTAGGCTTCATCGGGCTCACATTGTGAAAGAGTGGGTCAGGGAGCATGAGACATCATTCTCACACATGGATCAGCCACCGCAGAGTCCAGATCTTAACCTCATTGAGAATCTTTGGGATGTGCTGGAGAGGGCTGTGCTCACACTCTCCCATCATCTATACACGATCTCAGTGAAAAATGAAGGCAATACTGAATTTTTTGACATTGCAGACGTTTATTGGAACAATGCCACCGTGAATGCAACCTGTAATAATCAAAACTAAACGCGGTCCAATGAAATATCAGAGCTTTTTTGGGGGGGGGGTTCAGCAGGTGTATTTTATAGTTTAGGAGCAAAAATAGCCTGCATAGGTGCTCTTGATTGTGTTTCATTCTGGTGTTTGAGCTTCACACTTATTTTATCTGCACGTTCCACAAATTTTGCTCTTAACGCGTCAGTTTACAGACTTCAATGTTTGACTAAAATAGCTTAAAGAGTAGAAAAGGTGTGTCCAGTTGTGCAAAGGGACATGGAGGAAGAGACATAAGAAAGTACAGCTTTGAATGTCTAACGTTTGTCTAATCAAATGTGTTATACGGCATGCGAGTCATTTCCTTTTAGCTCTTTACCCCCCAACACGCACACATTTATATTGCATTGGTGTGTGTTTATTTGTACAGGGACAGTGCACAACAACACACTGACCATGACAAAGCAAGGAAATAAATACAAAATTAAATAAATATGGATAATACAGCAACTCGATCATATTGAGGATCAACAGTCTACAGTACATCTACACACTGACTCACCTAATTCATGCACATACACATTCAACAATCATCATTCATAGCCACATCTACCCCATAAAATGAGTCAAACACAAACAACCACAAAATATAATAAATAATAAAAATTGCATATTTGACAGAATTAGCAGTATTCATGTCATTACACAAGGCAGGTACTCTAACCTCCTGTCAGCAAAAGAAACAACTCAGGAAGCAACTTTAGCCTATAATAAAATGGCCAGTTGTATGTTAAAATGAAATAAGGATAGTGCAATATCCTGCAGGTGCACTGTGGGAAATCTACCCCCTCTGCAGCGCACAGTGAATAACAATGTGGTAAGAAACGTGAGACACACTCAAAAAGTAGTTAATATAACAATATCATCTATAAACGAGCCACTAATAAACTTTAAGAGGGAAAAGTAGAGGCTTTTCTTACCTAAGCGTCCCAAATGTCCTCGTGTTGCGCCACTACACGGTCCGCGTCTCATCTCAGTGCACAGGACTGGACATCACAGCAGGTGAAGCCTCCTCGCGGCCAAACTGTCCCGAAGATAATTTTGCAAGAGAAGAAGATGAGCGCAAAGCTTGACTGAAAAGTTTGGGCTTTTACGCGCCCTGTTTCTTATAGTTGCGTTTGGAGCGCATCTCGCTGATCTTCAGCAGTGGATTGAGTCTGACTCAAGGGAGAGGGTGAAAACAGCAGAAGCGCTCCTCTTCAAATGCCTCCAGTCCAGTGAAAGGCAAAAACACGCGCGACGCATAACGCTACTTCCGGTTTGGACTATAAAATAATACTCCGTACATCGAGACGCAACATTTCCCGACCATTGTTGAAACGATTTAACAGATTTATAAAACATTGGGCCATTATATGATAGCCCAATGTTACCATGCAGAAAAACGCATATGAAAAGAAATGCGGTGCAAATGTCTGTGCCACTGTCGGACTCCTTTGACTGTGGCGGTTGGGTTTTCTTTATGGGATTTCCTCAAGGCCCAGACAGTGTAGCAGTGATTGTGTTGAAAAAGAAGGAGCAGCCTCAAACAAGTACAACAGTTTATTATTCAGATAAATTGAATTGAAAATATTACTCCATTGATTCCAAAAAAATCAAAAGTTGTTTTTGTTGTAGTTTTCATTTTCAAAATAGTTGGTCAATTTATTGTTGATAGTACAGAGGTTATTACCCATTGATCCACTAATTGTTTACTCAAACTTAATCCTCACTTTTATTTGTGTTGTTTTATTTTGTAATCCCACTCTTTTCATTTCCATTTAAATTGTGGGCAGCCTGACAATATCCATTGATAATAACAGGTAGTAGCAATAGCAATTTGCTGTGACATATTTTACAGGACAGTATGCTTATTTGTTTAGTGTTGCCAAACAATACACAAATGCACAAATGTCTATAGACAGGTTTTTGGCTAATTTTTCCTCTTATGAACACCATTTCTGAGGACTTTTCACCCTTCAAAGACTAATTTAGAACAGTCCACATTTTACATCACTGTGAAATACATTTATGAGGTCATGCACTTTCTTACTTTCATCCTAAACGGACATCAACGTTGACGCTCATTTAGCTTTTGTCTTCATAGACAGCTGGCAAAGTGGCATTTATTGTGGCAGATGTTTTGAAAGGCAACAAACTAAACCAAGTGCTCGTGTTGGACCTAAAAACAACAACAACACTAATCTTCCTTTACTACGAGCCTTAATCTGTGGCTGTATTTGCGGCAGCATCTAAAAGCTGTTATCTCTCCCTGGACTTGTGCTCTTATCTCCAACAAGTCTGTATCTAAATCCCTTTCGATATCCGCTGTGCCCTTTGACC
This sequence comes from Neogobius melanostomus, assembly GCA_007210695.1. Classification (NCBI taxonomy): domain Eukaryota; kingdom Metazoa; phylum Chordata; class Actinopteri; order Gobiiformes; family Gobiidae; genus Neogobius; species Neogobius melanostomus. Next base: position 688,410 of record VHKM01000700.1, on the reverse strand, counting down.
TTGAGGTGTCAGTGCTGAGCAGATCCTTCTATACGACATGTGTAAAACCTCACCCACATGATCTGCGTGCTCTGAACTATGGGACTACACAGTACCAGCATGTACTGCAGCACACGCAGCACCTTATGCAACCAGAATATTGTCAGTGAAAGGGGCGCCGGGCTATTTTGACTTACATTAAAAGATATCTTACAAGGGAAAGAAGGGAAATCATTATGTGCACATACATGGGCACTTACTTTTCTGGGGTAAATGTTCAATTACTGAGTCATAAAGTATATTGTTGATGTTTTATGTTTGTCATCCACTCACAACAAGCATTTATATGGACCTATATTTCACATCTCTCGAATGTCGACAGGTTTGCACAAGGTTCACGCAGTCCAGTGTGTTGTGAGTGGCACTTCTTATTAGCTTTTTGCCTTGCAACAGGTTGTTCCCTCCTCAGTAATAACAGTGTCAGCTAAATAGACGCATTAGTAAGCAGGAGCCTCAGGCAAAACCTGTAAATATTAAACACATCGAAACAGGAGAGTGCAGAGAAAAGGGCTGGTTTGAAAGAATGAAATAAACGTGGTTATGGATGTCCAGCCAGAAGCCATTCATAAATTGTGATCTGATATTTGCTTTTCAAACATGGTCCAAGTCTTTTTAAAAAGTTCGGAAAGCAAGAAGTGCTTTTCTTGAATGAATACATTAAATCTTTGATAACTAACTTTTACACATAATATTAGAGTGGCATCGAATCAAAACACCAATGCAAAGAGCTGTGGCAAAGAGGCATTAATGTCATAACAGTGGAAAAATCTTGTGGAACTGGCTTGTCCTGGTTAAGCTCACAGAGAACACCCCTTTTGCTACTTATTTTAGATGAATTATGATTTCAATAAAGTTGTTATCATACAAAACAATAATGAGTGGTCAGTAACCCTCAGCGGTACAGCTGTGCCTCCTTCAGTGATGGAGAAGGAGAACGTGCTGATCTGGCCAGTTCAGATCCAGCTGGGAGCATGAAGGACAAAATAGTGAATAAAGATGATTCATGTGCTGCGTGAGAGTTGCCATGTCACCGTGGCAACAGTGTCAAATGAAAGTGAAGCTGGAAATTGTCTTTGACGCACAACGCAACAATGAACATCACAATGTACAAGAAGCTGAACATACTGTAGAGCAAAACTGCACATTTCACAACGGTTTTGTAATAGAAGCGTGCAATGAAGGAAGATTGGATTCTCTCTCTACATCCATAAAGCCCAGTCAGTCCAGCAGTTCTTGATTATTGTTCCTCAACTGTGTCGGCCTGGAAGCTCATGACTGTGTATCCTGCCCACCACCTGAAGAGGTCCAGAGGCGTTATTTCATCTCACTGGGAAAATGTATAGAATCTTAAGAAGAAGGGGGAAAATGGCTGTGGTAGGAGCAGTTGTTTAATAGTAGGGGCATAGGAAGCTTTAGTCATAATTCAGTAGTCTACACTAAAATAAGTCCCAATTGTAATTATTTAATTGATTATTTGTATGTTAGCACTGGCTGCAAAGGTAGTAGCTGCATTTAAATACTTCATTATTTCGTTTGTCTTTGTTGGTACTGGCCCTCTCCACTCCCCGTCATGGTTTGGGGCTGCTAATTAGACCATCCATCCTCAGCCCCCTGCTATTTGTTTTGGGTGTGTGATGGGACTGCAGTCAGACAGTGGGCTCAATTCAACACGGAGAGCGATAAGGGTCATAAAGCGCAAAAGCAGTTTATTCATTCTCCCACAATGTCCTATAATGACCCCGCACTCTGCCCACAGCTGCACAATACAGACTTCTGCAGCTCCTACAGTTCGTCGTTAATATATTCCCAAGGTCCATAGTTGAGTGGGAAGAACCTACTTTTTTTTCCTTAAGTCAAAATTAACCAATTAAGTACCTGAACATATTTTCAAATAAGAGCAGAAAAATATATATTCGTGCCATGGAAATTAAGGTAAGGTTAGATTAAAGACCATGGAGGCAATTATTTGCACATACATACCAAGACAAATAATTACAATTTAGAATGACATTACAATTCAAGTTACTGTTTTTGGCCCATTGTCTTTATCAAACAGGATCGGGTGAAAGAGCCGGTGTGAAGAGCGGGGAGAGACATTTAGCAAACTGTCAGAGCCAGGATTTGAACCCACAAGGTTGAAACCGCAGCCTCAACCCCTTGACTATCGGCTGCCCCAGAGTAGTCTCAATTTAAATGCAGAAATAGTTCATCATTCAAAACTGCATTGTCAGGTAATTATTCTGTTCACCGTAAGGGCACTGGACCGGCCCATACTGTAGCCTCACGCAGTGTTCGGGGACACATTCATCTTAACATACGAGCTCAAATCGTCCCCATCCTCTCCAGTCAAAGAGGTAATATCTGCATTTATTACATACATTTTTCATTTCGAGGATGTAACTAGAAAGGTTGAATGAGGCGAATCTAGGGGTAATGCTTCTGAATTATGATGGATATGGTCTAATGAGGATATGCCGTGAAATGTCTCGTTTACAATTATCAGAACACATGAGGGTTTGGTGATTGCGTTATTTTTGCATTAGAGACACAGCAGAACCGAAAATTCCTCTCCATCTTGTTTGAATTTGTTTTCCACTTGTTCCTAATGTTCAGAGTTATCGCCTTCATCGGTGTCTGTCAAAAGTTGCATATTGTCTGTGAAAAGGTGATTTGTACAACCCAAAACATGCACAACAGGCACAGAAGGATGAGTCAAATGCAGAGGACAAATATATAAAACAAACAAACAAATCACTTTATGCTTTTACTTGATTCTCTTAATGGCATTATACTGCGATGGTATTACATAGTCCGGTTCACTGTGTAATTTCGTAGGATTTTTGTGGAGAGTATCAAAACTATACATTTTTGAAAACTTTATACTTAAATAAGCAATCGGAATTTTTTTTTCCATTTGGTCAGATTTGTAAAAAAAAAAAAAGGGGGAAAAAGTGCGATAATAACACTTATATGGGAAGTAAAACACTTGGCATTTGGCATAAAATTCCATTTGGTCGTTCCAATCAAAAAAGTAAATGAAACCCTTGTCATATGTTTCATGGAGTTACCGTAGCGATGACCAGAACTCCCCATTTACTACTAAAAAATAGGGCAAATGGAAAGGGCATTGTTTTTGTCATAGCTTATACCATAAGGTTTCCAAAAGTATGTAGTTTTCATACTCTCCATGAAAATCCCACCACAGTGGAAATCTAAACATAGTGAACCAGGCTAACGGGTTAACGGAACAAATCAAGGCGGTAAAGTTTTTTGGGAAACAAATATTTTAAACCAGGGCAGAGTTCTCTAAATGATTTGGGGCGGCATCAGTACACATAAAATGTGTGAAAGACTGTTTAAGTTGCTGTACGTTATGTTATTTTAAAAGAACAATGGTTTGATTTTTGTAAGACATTGTGTTTTCTCTACCCATGGACACATTCATGCCACTGACCTAGTTTCTAAAGCAATATCTCGTAATAATAAACCATAATGTCAATGACACTGAGCAGCATATGGCATTGTCCACACTGCAGCCTTGCTCAGAGTGGAGTGTCTTTGTAAAGCATCTTTGATCAAACCATCAGTGAAACCTTGAGCTGTATGACTATTTCGTAATACAAAATCTTTGATTGCATCCCTGCTGTATGCTTGGCGTCTTAAGTTGTAATTAAGCTGAATTGGCTTTAGGTAAGTGTTTCACTTCAGCCAAAACTCTTTTCAGTCATTGTTTCATTGTCTTCACGTTTTGTAGTTAATCGTGTCTGTGTGAAGATACTGCCTGAAATAAAAACTAAAGTTAGCAAGAAATTGTGTTAAAAAAGAAAGAGCAAGAAAACGATTGTAATTATTATGTTGCATGTTTGTTTGTAATTATGGTCATAAAAAAATATTCAATGTACAAATCTATTACATGTGCATCAATCTAATAAAGTTAGAATTTGACCCCTTGTTGTACAAGCCCAAAGCTGAGATAAATGCCAATGGATGGGGCATAATTACATTAAATGAATACATCCTTACATACAGGACAGTTCAAATGGAGTAAATTCTCAGTCATCCAGGTGGTTAATTCAAACACAGTTACATAAAACAAGAAAACTGAACTTACATTTTTTGACAGACGCCAACGTTTCACTCTCCATCCATAGAGCCTCCTCGTGGCAGTTGAGGACAAGGACAGGCGCCGGTCGGACAAAGAGCCGTGTTAGTTTGAGAGAAGGCTGAAGGAGGCCAAGAGTGAAAGATGAGAGCGAGCTCAAACATCACTGGAATTTCACCCTCCGTGCCCACTTCCATGATCACCAAAAACAGACAAAGAAGACGGTCTCTAGATGGGCAGCGAAACTGTCTTGTTTTAACGTCACAAGATTGAAAATAGAACAGCTGTCCATCATACTCTTCTGCTATGTTTGTATGGTCTATTTCTGTTTTGCGTTTTTCATATTTTTACCCGAGATAAAAGTGAATTTCTCCATCATTAAGTTACTGTTTGTTGTGGCATGGTAATACTGTGTTGAGAAATTGGAAGTTATAATCCGGTTCTGAATAAAGGCATTGATAAAACTGAGGCTGTAATGTAAATGCAGAATCAATCTGTGTAAAATGGTAGAATGCACTTCTAGTAGTGGATAATTTTGAAACCTGATGCAAACACATAACACAAACAGGTTTTCATTAGTATTTTAATCAAAAATGAATTAATAAACTATAAAAATAAACAATAACAAAAGGCAGTTCCACGACAGTCAAGACAAGATTAAGTGGATTGCGATGTCAAGGAGAGATGCATGTGATGAGGCTCAAGTCAGCACACGGGTGCTACACTGCCGCCTGGCGGACGAAAACCGTAAGGCAACAGAGAGTCAACATTGCAACAGGCACAGTCCATTTAATATTTAAAATTACCTTTAAAAAACAGAAAACATAACAAAAAAATATCTAAATCTGTTAAGAGGCTCCAGTGTTCCGTTCACATTGTTCATCAACACTTCCCGCTTGTGTTTCTTGATGGCAAGTTCAGGATTTCAATAAAGTGCCTTGTTGAGTTAAACAGCGCTGCATCGAGCGCCCCATATATTTGCAACCACTGGATTATGGAGAGCTTGAGAGTTTGACCTTTGTTTTGTGGACTATAATGGAGCTCTAACGTGGTGGATAATACAATATCCCTTAATTTTTCCACAGATGAAAATATTACAGGTTTAAAGCCACAGTGAAGGAGGGTTTTACTAGTACTGACTGTAATAACATAATAAATATACTAATGGAAGGAAATGCTGAAAATAGATTTTAAAAAAATGCTCGTATAACTTTTTAAATTTCAGATAAATATTTGAAGGTGTGTTATATGAGGGACCGTTATTTATTCTACATTTACTGACTATATTTAGAACAGTCTGGGGAAAAATTAATGGGAATTTAATTTTCCTTGCCACCCACCATTGTGCTCAACAAGAAACTGCTATTATTTATAACTAATACACATACAGCATTTTAAGCTTGGTCCTTTTCCATAAATGGTATCCAACAATGCCCTTTTAATTCCAGTTTATGACAGTACAGTAAAACACTTGTCAGCTCAGGCGGGAATGGTCAGTGGATAATGGCTTGAATTTGTTATACGCTAGAATAAAGGCATGCTGCATTTGGCCCTTCACTGTAGCATAGAGAAGGCTTAAGGTCCATTTAAATTGCATAACGTCACTAAAAATCAACACAAATTAACCTGAAACACTATTAAATCATATGAAATATTCATTGGATTGAACAAATATGAGTTTCATACTTGAACAGAACACCCAAAGAATAACGTTTGTCATTAAGGCATCACAAAACTTTGAAATTTGCAAAGTGCAATCTCCAAATCAAAATAGTTCACTGAATTGTTTTAGTTTTTAACTCTACAGAAATACGTCATGTTGAACTTAAGAGTCTAGGACCTTAACCTCTTAACCCCCGCCTGAACCGAGCACATTTTCTCCAGTTTGGCTTTACTCGAAACTAAAAGCTTCAAAAGAAAAAGCATCAAAATAGTGACAAAAACAAGGATGAAAACGCAACAAAAATGTGACAAAAATGCGACAAAAACGTGCCGGAAAAGCAACAAAAATGTGACAAAAAACGTGACTAAAACACAACAAAAGCCACAAAAAGTTACGATCACTTATGTAGGTCTTAGCTTTCAAATTAGGCATTACACTGTTGCTCTTCTGTGGAGAAGCTTTTAGATTTTGGTAATGCTGAACTGGAGACAATGCGCTCGGTTCAGGGTAAGAGGTTAAATTAAATTAAATTACTTTTTTCAAAGTTAGCAAAAATAATAAAGTTAAAACATACAGCTCTAATTTATTTTCCATTTAGCTCTGACTGGTAACATTATGACTACTGTTAGTAAATATTCAAATATCAGTAACAATATTATTATTCATTGAAGTATGAAATTTACCTGGACAGCTACAGACTAACAATTTCCTCATGTTAAGCAAGGCATTTAATTATGTACATATTAAGGATCATACTTTTTGCATTAGGGGCGAGACTGGAGGTAGAGAAGCAGGAGATATCTTTCTATCCCAGAGTCTAATGCGTTTCACTGTTGGATGGGTGCGGGACATAGAGTTGCTCAGGAGACGATCCGGATGCCGAAGTGGTTCTTTAGCTGCTCTAGGAAGATGAAGGTCAGCACCGTCTGAGGGATCAACCGAATCCCGGCCGGGACAAGGCCCTAAGAGACAACACAAACGCGTTAATCTTCCCCATATCTTATGGCATTGTTATTGCATTACGGGGAGAACAATGTGAGTTCAAGTTGATTAGAGAAACTAAAATGTGGAAACACATTATGCAAATCCAACACATACTGTATCGAACATCAAGTCGTTTCACCGTGGAGGATTATGAATTACAACCCTGACCACTCAGATGCAGCCCTCAGGCTCCAGGCGTTGGCAAGAGATGATACTTTTCACTGTAGGGCTGCAACTAACGATTATTTTGTAATCGATTAATCTATCGATTATATTCACGACTAATCGATTGGCTGTGAATGGTGTATAACATTTTATTTTTTCTATTTTTTTCATCACATGAAGCTAAAATGGTGCCACTTGACGAGATGTTGATGGAGTAAACTTAGACTAAACTTAAAGTAAATGTTTGTTGGAGACTCTTGGCGCTAGTTCTGCTTCTGATTGGATGAGACACAGACAGATATTCATGAAATTTACAATGTACAAAACACTACAGACCCCAACTATAAAAACAAAGTAGGTTTTCATCAAAAATACTACATTTTCATGTAATTTTTGCTCTATTTGAGTCTGTGTGAACCAGAAAACGATTAATCGATTACTAAAATAGTTGTCGACTATTTCAATAATCGATTAGTCGTCGATTAATCGATTAGTTGTTTCAGCCCGATTTCACTGTAAGTTTAGTAATTCAACTGTTGAAAAGGCCCTGCATTAGGCAACTGCTGCCTAGCGACTAAGGACTCTTTTTACAGAAACCAATCAGAGCTCTAGCTCCGCCCCCAACGACTTTGCAGGAACTCGGCACAGGGCTGAGTCTAGGGCCGTTTCTCAATCTGTGTACTTGTGCCATTGAATTATATAGACTTGTGCACACTTGTGTGCTCGTGGACTCGTGAAACGTCATCACGCGCGGCCCAAGTCCTGTTCCAATTCAAAGTTCGCTTCAAATCCCCGGATGAGAACTTGCTCTGCCTGTTATACCGAGCATGCATCAGAGGAGGCTTGTGCGTTCTCCGCCAGCTATATTTCCCACAATCCGTTTCGCTTTGAGCATGTGGATCACTGAGAGCCTCTGCCTGCGGCGCCCCTCCTCTGCGCGCACCGAGCCGCGCTTCAGCTGATCAACAGCATGTAAATAAACATGACTATATGACTAATTTCATCCCCAGAGAAGCGTCTCCTGCTCAAGACAGTTTTTACTGGGTTTCTGAGCAGAAGTGTTGAAACAACTTTGGTCATACTTTCATTTTCTCACAACAATCAGCAATAGCTGAATTTAAAGTCGTATGTCATGAACGGGTCATTGAGGACAAATGCATTTAATTTGGACTTTTATTAAGGGGCACTGCAGACAAATCTGTATATGGGAACAATTTATATTTGACCTTTTTTTTATAATTTCAGTTTGCACATAAGATATATATTTTTAATCACTTTACACATAATGCCTTATTTATGTATATATACATAATGTGAAATTGACTAAAATGTACACATTTTATTTTGTTTTCTACAAATGTTTGTAATTGAGGTCTTTAAAAACATCTGTCCACTTCGCCTGCAGTGTCTCACCCTCTTAATTTCATATGAGATGATTTAATTTTATAAAAGCTCACAGCCCCATGTTCATGAGCTACTTCCTGTGATGTCATGGAGTTCACTCATTCCAAAGGCTGAAAAAGCAGAGTCCACACTCGTGAACTCCTCAAGTCCGTACTCTGAGTCTGCACCCGCAAGTCCGTACCCAGGAGTTCACAAGTACAGAGTCTGCACTCTGAGAATTGAGAAACAGCCTAGGTGGCGCGACTAATGGGCGCGACTCAGAGTGAGACAGACCGCTGAGCGGAGAGGTTGCATTTAGTAGCGACGTTTTAGCTTTATCCTGTTCTGGACCCAATTGTGTGCCTTTTCTTGTTGTGTGCGTGCATATATAACGCAAGTACCTATACTATACCTGTGTATTAACAGTTCACTGTGTGCATATCAATCCTGTTTCTGTAGTTAATTGAGAAATAGTCCATGCGAGCCTCGTTACCCGCAGCAAGACACCCTGCTGCGGGTCAATACAGACAGCGCCCCCTAGTGTTTTACATCAACACAATTAGAAATGCATGTTTGTTGTTACTATTGTCTGGTTTATATTTCACCCATTGACAAGAAGCAAACTATTTTTGTATTGCTTTTTTTTTATGAAGATACTTTCATCTATCAACATATTTTAGAGGCATATAATGAAATGGATTACAAAACAACTACACAAATGTCAAACCTTATAAAACGCCATAGGACCCAGCTTGGCCGTTTCTCGTAAGCAATGCGTAACTCCCTAAAAACAAAAAGAAATATTAACACATGTTAATAATTCAAAGTGAAAAGTAAATTAAAGTCACTCACCGTGTACTCTCCCTTCGAGTTCATGAGCCTGGTCTTCATCACATCCAAAGGTTGACACAAGAAGGTAGCACAGCCGCCCTGTAAGCACAACATCACACAACCGCTATGAAAACTCCTTTGTACCTCACTCTATCAAATTAATTAATAAGAACAATACTATGTGACTGTGTTAAGCCGGGCCACCGTGGGTGTCTGTTTTTTTTGTTTTTTTGTAATGTAACAATAAACTCAATCAATCACCAAAACTGTTCATAAAATACCAAGAACTTAAAGGGGGTTTTCACTCTGGTTCTGGTTAGGTTGACCTAGGCAGTGCTTCTCAATTATTTTTTGCAGCGCCCCCCCTTATGCCGCATTCAGACCGAACGCGATGGAGGAGTCAGGGGCGAGTGATTTACATGTTATCCCTATGCCAGGATGCGGACGAATGAATGGCCGACGGTGCGGTGAGGGCGAGTAGAACAACCAGAACGGAACGAATGTGGCGGAAGGGGCGTTTAGCTCGCATCATTTTTGGTCAATTCGCGGCGCGTTGACCAATCAGAAGACGAGCTGTTTTGTGACGTGAGCACAACATGCCGGTCACAGAGCGGCCAGGGAGCGGGAGGATGAGGAGAAAAGATCCGAGACGGGGATTTGACCTACTCAGATTCTGATAGAGGAAAGTGCGATTGGTGACTGGGACACTACTGTATTGATTAATGTCTGTAAACCAGATAAAACTCAAAGACTGGGATTATAATACCATTGCCTTATTTAGTGACATGGTTGGATGTTTTCACGTTGAAAATACAGACACAATAAAGCTGTACTGGGCAGAGAGAGCTAATTAGAGGGCTGTCAATGCTTATGAGATGTGGCTGAGGGCTGCTTTTTACTGTAATCTCCCCCAGGGAGAGCTCACAGCATAGACATATTATTAACAGACCGTCAATACTCACTCCTCCCCGTTTACCATAATGACCACGTTCCAGTGTTAATTTCGTCGACTAAAATATTTAGTCTTAATTTTAGTCAAAGTGATATTTTTGACGACTAAAATTGGACTAAAACTAAATGAAAAGTTTTTCATGAGACTAAAACTATGACTAAAATGTCCAGATATTTTAGTCGACTAAAATAAGACTAAATAAAATGAAAAGGAGAGACTAAAGTCATCCAAATTTGTATTGACCGCCTGAAAGAGCCTCATATCATGTAAATCCTCTGCCAAAGGAGCAGCTCTGAGCTTTGTTCATGTGGGAGCAGCTCCATGAAGCAGAGGACCTGATTAAATATGATTATAATGAATATTATAAATGCAAAGTCGACTAAATTTGTCTTAAATTTAGTCGACTAAATTGACTTGCAATTTTAGTCGACTAAAACTAGACTAAAATTGAAGATATTTTTTTGACTAAACCTCAACTAAAATTGAATTACATTTTCGTCAAAAGACTAAGACTAAAACTAAATTAAAATATGTTGTCAAAATTAACACTGCCACATTCGAGGGGGAATTCATGGTGGATTTACAGGCTCCTCCTCCCCACCTCTGACGAAGCATGTTCCTAATAAGGGTATAAGGGCGGGATCTTCACTGTAGACTCGGCCCTTGCGTGACGTGTAGCTCGCGCAGCTCCAATGCTAACAGTCCGACCCCCGTTAAGTAGGAGATTTCTAAAATTTATCCTACGATAACCAGCCCGGTGCCTCTAGTTGTGTCTAACCCAGCGTAATCACAGGAGGAATATCTAGCTCTAGACAGTTCCAAAAAATTAGGCACCGGGCATTAAAGTTGTTTTTAACGTGTCTAAAGTCCAATGCATTCCAATGGGGGCCTAGCGGGTATATGGCGGTACTACAGCAACGTCGGAGCAATGGCGGCCTCCAGTGTCGTCGTCGAGCAGCCAGCGGCCATTGGCTCACAGACACCGGGGGCAGCGGTTAGCCATTCCGGTGTAACAGGCCAGAGTATACCCCCATCTGGACTACAAACGGGGTATAAAATGGCCTAGGTCACAATCTACACCGGGGTATATTATGGGCTAGGCTATTTCCTACCCCCCAGGCTAGATTATACCCCCAATGATAACAGTTATGTTAAGTGATATAGCAAGAATTATACAGCAGTTTAGGGTGATAGAGTGGGTTGTCCTTTAACCGGAGGGTTGGCAATTCAAATCCATGCTCCTGCAGGTACAGGCTGTTGTTGTGTCCTTGGGCAAGGCTGTGCATGTGTGCAAGTAAAGTCTTTCTTTAGCCGGCAAGTCACCTTGCAAACGCCAGTGTTTCTTCTCATCAAAATGTGTTTAATCTACTTGAAAATAACAAATGCTGTCTCAAGATATAGCAATTTTGAAAAAAAAATCAAACTTTTTAAAATCTAATGGATTTGGATTTAAAGTTTAAAGTAAAGTAATTAATATTTAATCGCCACAAAATTCAAAATATATATATTTTGAATGCTCCAGTCTATGTACAAAATTACTGGGATAGCATTTTAAGGAAAGGGGCCCGGCGCCGATTTCCTGTGCGCCGCCTTGGCGCCGGTCTGTACACACAAGAGCTTTCTCACACACAAGGAGAGAGGGAGGTCGCTTGTTGTTGTGTTGAATAAATGCAGACTTTCCAAAAATGAACAATTCACAATATTTCAAATAATAATTACATAAGTTTAGGAAACCGTTTGACCTCAGGCCCTGCACAGCTTCCACACACATAACTGTTATACCGCCTTGTGAAAGCCTGATCCTGTCTGATCTCAGAACACAGTATAGAAACAGACATGTAGCTGTGGTGTGGGCACTGCGTATCTGCCGCCCTCGTGTGGACAGCATGGGTATTACATTGGGCTTAGGTGCGCATGAGCGTGTGCGGGCGGGCACCGAGGTGTGAAAGGTGCACATTCACGGGCAGGGGGCGAGGAGAGGAACTAGTTGGGTAGCCGTAATTTTTGTTGACCGCTATTGCTTTATCCTGGTTTTATTTTTGTTAATCCAGTATTCATTCTATCTATATTCACTGCCCAAAATATCCATACTCATTCTGCTGTGGTAGCTTCATGTTGTTCATAATAAATCATTGAAACGCATCCTGGATCCAGCATCTCTGTCTAGCATAGCGCGTTACACAAATCTGCAGGACCCAATCGTGCCCCTCAGCGGCATTAAGGGAAAGAAAAACTACGCCGCTACACACAGGGTCGAGCTTAGTTAGGTCTGAATAGCACAAAAGTGTCAAAACATCTCCTCGGGGTCCGTACTCACAGCGATGAAACTCGAAAGGAAATGTGTGAAGATATTGTCCCCCATCAGGCCCGTCCCCAGCACCAGCTGTTTGGCCTGGTCATAACACGCCAACTGAACAAAAACAAAGACAACAATTAACAATAATCTCTTCAAATATACTTCAAATAATCTCTTATACTGTATGTATGTATATACTGTATACTGTATGTGCGTGTGAGACATATAAACTGAACTTAACTAAATATGCAATGCCTTATATAGTCATCGAGTCAGCTACTGGCTGCAAAATGTCCTTCCTCTGGTTTTAATGTTTCACCAATGTTTGGTCAGAGAAAAGTAATTATTTCAAGAGACGTTTCTGCCATTTTCTGTGTTCACTAAATTGGAGGTTACTGACAGGAACTGAGTCATGACTAATTCATCAGGTTTAAAGTGGAGAAGCGTGAAATGTTTTAATTTCAAATGATTAGAGCAAATGCCATTTAAAAACTATATTCTGGGCATTACTGTTTAATTAATTATATTTCATATAAGCAGAGGTGAAAGTAAGCCGGTACAGTCCGGTACTGCGTTCCGTTAAAAGATTTGCCGGTGGTACGCCGTACCAGGAAGGAGAAGAGGTGCGCTCTCTCACCTTACGCACAAAACAGTAGTCTGCCTATAATATTACACCGTGAGCTCAAACGCGTTGAAGTTCAGCCACTTAAATGCAATATAGAGACTCTGGAGACTGGATCTCATCTGCTCTGTCCCTGAACTTTCTGCACACACGGTAACGGCACGGTTTTGGGCTCTGGGCATTTGCAAAGTGCTTTTTTTGCATTCCACATTAGTGGTAAATTAAAGTTGGTAACAGGCATGTAACAATAGCCTAAACATCTTCTTAATCATATGCCGCCTTTATGCATTATGAAAATTTAAGTATTCAGAATACAGTACTCTGTTTGGACTAAGCAGCGGAATACGTTACTAAAGTATTCTCCCAAAACTGGCTATATTATTTATTTATTTATATATATATATATATATGACATAATACTAGCAAAAACTACCGTGGGGCGGCACGGTAGTACAGCGGTTAGAGCTTGTGCTTCACAGCTAGAAGGTCCGGGTTCGATTCCCACCAGGGACGGGGCCTTTCTGTGTGGAGTTTGCATGTTCTCCCCGGGAGTGCGCATGGGGGACAATGGATGCATATTAGCCCAAGGCTACAATCCGGTGTGGCTTGTTTACATGCATGAGACAAGTGTATGTTCATTAACATGCACTGTCCCGACCAAATAAATAAAAAAATTTAAAAAAGCTACTTTCACCCCTGTATACAAGTATATAATGTATATTTAATGAGCTCTTTATTTTCCATTCTAATAACTCTTAAGTTACTCACCTGTCCACAGTGACCATAGCGCCTCGACTGGACGCCATTGTCGCTCCAGAAAATAGTTTTCTTACTCCCTCTGTAAAAAGGTGGATTCATCAATATTAAGTGACTTCAAAACTACACTGTAATGCACCACTCACCCTCTCTGAAGACTCTCACAAGACCGTCAAGGCATGTTTATAACTGAAACAATAAGAAAAGAGTCTCTAAACTATGTAATGCAATGGTTTGTCAAATGTAAATGACTCCTTATCAAAACTAATATTAAAATATCAAAGATATTCAATATAATTTATTAGGTACATTTCTGTAAATGTCTGCATGTTTTAAATGTACAGTGCTATGTCACAAACTACTCTTAGATAAATAAAACACTAGGATAAATTAATTATATATAGATCGGCTTGACTTCTACGTCCTAAAACGATATTCATTCTTAGTATATTACTACATACTGTATAATTGCTTTAGTTTAAATACTCACTTGCGCCTCAGTTCTGGGGGTAGTTTCATATCATTTTGCATCCTAAACACAAAGTTCACATTATTGAACATGCTTTACATGGTGAGAACACACAAGATGTGCCCTTATCAATCATTACCTGACATTCACCAGGTCTGAAGGAGTGCCAATAAACCCACCAGTAAAACCTGTGGGCAGATATCAAGTTGTTAAAGTTATGTTTTTAGAAGGTCGACGTGAAAGAAAAGGAAAGCATCTAATATTTAAGTCCAAGTTTTAATGCAAAAAATAATATATAATGATAATAATCACAATATTTTGCACATCAGGTAAACATCCCAAATGTGTGTTTTCTCACCTCCAAATGCCCCCAGCAGAACCTTCTGGTAAAAAGGCATGGGGCCCTTGTTTGTGCTGCCCAAGACGTCCCGTACCGTCTCATAGATGGCGAATCTGGTGAGTGAGTAAGACATCTGAAAAAAGCAAAAATAAATTAGACTTTTAACCACTAGGGGGAGACACCAGCAAAACATGCACATCAGATATAGCTTTGAAAGAATGTGGGCCTTTTACTCCAGTTAGTGTCCAGAGATTATGAGAGATGTTCAGAGATGCCTTTGTTGACGTCTGAACTGGCTTTGATTGCATCTCTGTTGTTCTTCGGGTGAACAATGCCAATGTTTTTTTTCTCTTTTCTTTTTAGTTTTAGAAAAGGAGCAAAAGGAAACAAAACTTGCATAAAGTTCTATAGATGAAATTAAAATGCCCTATTACCTGTCTGCAGAGAGAAGCAGAGAGCCCGTTGTACAGCGCTAGCACACCGTCATGTTTGACCACGTGGATAGCCATCCCCAACATCTTCTTCTTCACCTCCTGCTGGGTCTGCAGATGCACCTGGAAATAGTATAGGCACTGTCGAACTCCGTATAAAATATATGATTATACATTTATTCACAAATGTATTTGTGCAAGTCATGGGTCTGCAACCTTTGACATCCATAGAGCCACTTAGGGCCATTTTAAACAATGTGAAATTTGCAAAGAGCCCCAGTAGTATCTTAAACTCAAACAACAAAGAATATATGTTTATTGGCACAAATTAGATGGTTAATTACTTTACAAAAGGTACAATTTATAATTTACTTTTCAATAAGGTTTTGGTTTTAGTGTAATATAGAGGTTATGCGTGTGATGTCATAACATAACAGCATGGCAGTTATTATTTCATCACAACAAGAGCAGCAAATTGAGCGGCAAGTCTACAGTGTTTTTCATTGATTTTTCAAATTGAGGGGAAATTTGCACATTTATATTCATTTACTAAATGTAAATAGAAATTTCCATTTCTATTTAGATTTAAATGTGCATACTCTCTATTGGCGGGGTCTATGATTATTATAGTCTATAGTATTCTAGTTCATTTTAGATGTAGGCCACAACAGAGGCTTTAAAGAGCCGCATGTGGCCCTTGTGATATAAGTGAATAATTGAAAATGTATTTGTAAGAATGTACAACTAATCAGAAGAGATAATTGTTTCTCTAAATTGACTCTGATCTAGGGCTGGGCAATTAATCAAAATTTAATCGAAATTGCAATCTCTACTTTGGTCAATCTCAATACTCGTCATAAGTCTTTATAATCGACAGGTTTACAGCCTTTTCTTTGGCACAAACTATACCTAGTTTGGGAGTTTGGACGAGACAATGGAAGACTTTTGCGTGTTAAATGAAACTGGAGGAAAGCATTTCTTTTTGTTTAAGCTGAGGTTTGAATAAAAGATGTATCTAAGTTCATGAATCAGCAAGATGTATTTAATTTATTAAAATAATAATAAAATCGAATGGATAATCAAGATCGATCAATATGGGTAAAATAATCGTGATAACTGTTTTTCCAAAATTGCCCAGTAAGAAGCTCCGTTTTGAGTTTTGACACATACAAATTTTCAACAGAAGTTGTTGTGCACCAGTGTGCACTAACTTGTCTTTCAGAGATCATTTATTAACTAAAGAATGTGCCTTTAATCATTGCCCTCACCTGACTAGTATTCACTAAAACATGTTAAAACTCGTCTGCCCATTGTTTGTTTGTTTGTTTGAGTTTTTAGCTCATTACATAATTTGAAGTTCCAGAAAAAGGAATTGGAATTGATTTTCCAATCCTGTGGCGTTATTGCCATTCCATCTTTTAAACACAAGGACAAATGCTTTGGGCCTTCTCAGCCACTGTACTGACACAGTGACCCAAGCAGTTGCCCGAGTAATTGGGTGAGCAAATCCCTTAAGCTGCACTGACTTAGAGCAGAGAGACTGACGAGCTCATAGGCCAAGCGGTCATGAAACATGAAAAACGAGTTAGGTATTGTAGAAAGGACATAATGAAGTATTATTATGTGACTTAGGCCGGGCCGGGGGAAAAAATCAGTTTGGTGAAGCAACAATGATGTAGCAGTTTTGAAGGACTGTAGATCAGAAATAACACGACTTTACTTTACTATCCATGCCAGTTGATTCTAGATCTAAGTGAGTGGCAATATCTTTGTTTCCAGAAGTCTTTTTTTGTTTTTTTCATAATTCACTTAATGGCCTATGCTGGATAGTTGTACCAACAACCAAGAGTTGTGTTTAGTCAGTAGCCTAATGAGGGAAAGGAGTAGGTGATTTACATTGTTCGGTAATTTTGTTCCCATTTATGTTTTACCAGGTTGTGTATTACTTTTCCAATAAAAACTGCGTGTTACAACTGATGGACTTGAAGGACTGTCTGATGTTTTTTCTCTTCATAAACAAGGTTGTTAGCTGCCTTATATTAGCCCTGTGAAGACTTTTCACAAAATGTGTGTGATAATCTAGATTTTATTTTTTCTATTTAAGGTGACATAGAAGCGGAGCACTTCCCTGGCATCATGGCCTGTTCATCTTTCTCAGCATACTAGTCACTTTCTTTGAGGAAATGAACAGCACATGCACTTTGAATTTGATGCTTACGTCTATGCCTGTCACGTCAAGGCCACTAGGCTGGTCCTCAATTACACTGCACGTGACTTACTCGAGGGGTTATTTAAATCATGTGTAACTGGGCTCAAATGAATCAAGAGTACAGGGTCACTAATCAGAGGTGGGTCGTGCTCAGTTACACTTAATCAAGCACATGTAGTTAATTGTACTATGTAATTTTTTCATACAATACTTTATACTTGAGTAATATCAAAATGAAGTATATGTATTGTATTCTTACTTGAGTAAATAAAAACTAACTCATTCCACTTTCACTTCCACTTAAATCTTTAATTTATGTATTTGTTTACTTAATTCTTCGTATAATTCTTTCTATGTTTTTTATGGAATTTTCATTAGAAATATTACAATTTTCACATGGTTTAAAGTTTGTTTCTCATAATTTATGTCACATCTGAAACTTGGCTTAGACAATACTCAAGTAAACATTTCCCCAAGTACTTTTTTACTCTGACTTGAGTAATTATTTGGGCCACTACTTTTGACTTCTACTTCAGTAAAAGTATTTCAAAATAACGTTACTTTTACTTAAGTAAATATTATTTGGCTACTCTACCCACCTATGTCTGACAAACAAGAACAAACATGCACACTTTGCAAGACAAGCCACTGCAATAACAAACAGCTATGCTAGTTTGGCCTTGCTGTTTATTTATCATGCACGCTTCCTGCACTCTGACCTGTATTAAAACTCCCTCCACTGAAATGTGGTCTCTTGCAGAAGTCAACTCTGTGCCATGTGCGCACTGCGCCGACCACTACAGCCCACTAGTAACATGATGAGGACTCTGGGGTGACTTGAGGACTGCAGCTTCTCCAGAAACAGCTGTAATGCTTGAGTTATGAATCGTACCTTTATTAGATCCAAAGGGTGTGTGCAACAAGCAGCTCCACAAGACGCCAACCCCCGAAATACCATCGTGAAAGCCGTCTCTCTGCCATGGCTCGGTCCACTCTGAGGTATGATGACGCACCGCAACGATGTCGTCCAGCCGCCTGCTCGCTTCTGGCCTGGTTATTGTAGCTGCGGCTTAAAGTCTGCAAAATGCGACTCCCGAGCTCGTTAATCTTCAAACATTTCGATAAGAGAAAGCGGCTCGGACTAGGGGACTTTGTGCGGCGTGCACGCTTGGCCACGTACAGTGCACGGACAAGGGGACGTGTGCAGTGTTTGGGCCACAATGCGATAGGAAGCAGCGGCAAAATGTGGGGCGAGGAGAGCAACCAATTGCCACAGCGGAGTGTGGACCTGCCTACCGGCTCCTGGTGTTGAGGCAAAGGTCGCTATCGCCCTGAGCGAACCTACAAACCCCGTCAAGACGACAAGCACATTTTTCCTCCAGGAACTGTTATGAGATAATAATTTAAAGCGGCATCCACTTATAGCCTGCGCCACGTGATGAGTCACTGTGTATTACAGATCCTGTCCCTTTAAGACAACAATGGTCACATTTTTACATATTATCACTGTTTGTCAACCAATTTTCGCCATTTTATGAGTTTATCCAACGACAAAAACAACCGTATTTATTCTTATTGTTTTATCGTCCTCCTGTGTTTGGCAGTGGAGTTAGTACTTATAGTTACTTCATCGACCGACATATGGATGCTTTGCGCCATCTGTTGGTGAACTTCCTGTATTGCAAAATCCTTTCGAAACTTCGAAACAACTGGTCGTGTCCCCTTCTCACCAGTAAGTGGCACCGCTGGCAGAGTACAGTCTGTAGGCTATACAACAGACTTTCTTTTTTTTTAGGTTTTTTATTATTATTATTTTATTTATTTTTTCCTGTTTTTTGATGTAACAATTCGACTGAGTACATTGATGAGTAACTATGATTTGTGCTGTCTTTTTATTTATGTTATTTATTTTTATGTTGACGAAGTTTGAACCAAAACTTTCTCAGTTTATCAATCTTTTCTGTTTATTCACATTCCAAATCAAAGGTTATAATGTCTGATCAGTGTTTGATCCTTTCGATCAAACACTGCTTCACCATTTACTGTGTGTTTTCATTTTTGCTAAGTATTCATAGATTGGATTTAGCTGCGTATACATTGTATTTATTATGTATTTATTTTTCTGTACAGGCCTCTTCTTCATCTGCCCGAAACCACTGAAGCCTGTCTCTGTTTTAGCAGGAACTGACAAAGCATCATCCAAAGAAACTGCACACTGGTGAGTTTCCTTTTTACTGACGTAAACACTTTCAAATCAAAATGTTAACCTAAATACAGACAGGCTTCTGGTGGGTCCTGAAACAGCACAAAAAAAGCAAAAATTCTTGATAGTCCAAGCGCTCACATAAATTATACAAATTAATGCTTACATTATACCTGTAGACCAATTTAAACATCTGTATATCACAATTAGGGTTAAAACAGACCTTTACATTTTTTAAACTGCAGCCAATCCAGATGACAAAACCACACAGCAAGTATACAGAATGTAGGTACAGTTTGTGTAACAAAGTTACAATGAAAAAGAAATGAACTACAATGTCAAACCAAACCACTGAATATGTTGAGATGAATAAAAAATCTGAATTGACTTTACTAGCACGTGTGTGTGTGTGTGTGTGTGTGTGTGTGGGAGGGTCCATCTAAATAGTTTGTACCTAGGGCCCAGAATTTGGTGCTACACCCCTGGTTGATCTGAAGTTGTTTCAATGTGCGGATTGGATGAAAGATCAATGTTGTATCACCATTCAACATAACAAACAACTTTAACGCAGTTTCAATGCTAGAAATCAATGTTGATTCAACTAAAAAGCTTGATGCTAGAACAATGTTGATTCAACAACGTTTTACTCTCTGGGTAAGGAGCTCAACCTCAAACACACACCCTTGAGTTGAAGCGCTGTGCTGAACGCTGGTGTGTGGACTGAACCATTTGGCACATTAAAGGGGTTTCAGGGCCCTGAGATATCATCCATCATTGTTGTTTGTGCAAAATTCTGTCTAGAAACCATTGTATTTAAGCCTGGTTGCGTTCGCTTTTATAGCAGCACTTTTGAGGGCCCCTATCCTGCTCTGGGCTCTGGCCCTGGGTACTCAGTACCCTTTACTCACCCAGTCCGACACCCCTGCAGCCAAATATGAGATTTAAATAGGTTAGGTCCACATCCAAATCTATTCTTTGATTATCCACTACGGAAATAGATGTTTCTAGGTCTAGCTGGTCATTAGGAGTATGTTTTTGGCAACAGTAGAATCTAAAATGTTACGCCTTTAAGCTCCCCCGCCCTAACCAAGCACTTTTTCCCCATGTTCAGCTTTACCTAAATCCTAAAGCTTCTCGTCTGGAGAGTTCACAGCCTATACGCCTCATTTGAAATCTAATACCACGTTGTTACCGCGTCGTCCCTTTTTATGTTGTATTTTTTCACATTATTGTTGCATTTTTGCCACTTTTTTGTCATGTTTTTGTTGCATTTTTACCCCTTTTTTGCCATGTGTTTGTTACGTTTTTGTGTAACTGTTCTAATGCGTCTCAATGTCTCAACAAATGTGACAAAAGCTCCTCAAAGGGATCAGTTTTTCGCTCAGTTTAAGTATTCCATGCTGTGGGTTTAGCTGACGTGAACACAATCTTCTCCAAATCAACCAGAACCTAAAGCAGAAAAGCCTGTTCCAGCTCCAAGGCTTAAACAACTGATGTTACTTTGTTTCTAACACCCTCTAGTGGAAAGGATAAGCTAATACAGTATTCATCTGTGGCCTGATTACATTGACTAGTGCTTTTAGACTGGCATGACAGAATATGTGAATTAAATGAAACAGATTTTATGGAAACTTTATTGTTGTTATTACAAACAAAATAATGTATGGTTATTAAATTGGCATGTACTCACAGACAACAAAGAAACCGCAGCTGTATGTATAAGCCTAGTTGATTCCAGTCTCAACTCCTGGCTGATGATGATTGCTGTTTTAACATTTAATCCTAATTTAATTGCTCCTGTTCTCTGGGACCACCTCCTTCTTAAACTTCCCACATTACTGACATATAGTCACTGTTTAATAGAATTCAAAGAAGTACAGTAATCTCCACAAAATTATATATTTCCTTGAGTGAATTTAAACTAAAACACAGTGTACAGTATGTAACCAACAAGAGGCCAGTTGATAGCCAACAAGCACCAGATTGAGTGCCCAGCCCACGTCATGTGACCACAGCACACACGCTGCCCACTCGGTGTCACTAATGCAGAGGATGAGAATTCAGACAATGTTTGTAACACACATTAGTAAACACATCTGCCCACAACCCACACTTATCCCCATTACGCACTACATGTGGTATTAGAAATGAAACTGAGACTTCTCATTTAGAAAAACTACACGCCTTAGACAAAGTGGTATAATATCCTCAGATCAAAAAAGTGCCATAGACAATTGAAAATGAACTTCAATCTCAAATGGAGATGGGAGTTCTGGTCTCCAACACTTTCTCAAAATGTCTCCCCTATAGATTTGCCACTGAGCCGTCCTGTTAATCTAAGAGTGCACTTTAATGTCCACTGGAGTCCCACATAGTCCAGTCGAATGAGAATCAAAGGAATAAATCTGCAGTCTCTTCTATTCTCACGGTAAAAAAAAAATTCACACAAATGACTTTTCCGGTTGTTTGACCTCTGGTGCTTTTGGGTTGTCCTTCACCGGTGCTGTGATAACCGGCTTCACTCGGGACATGGGGGGGCCGGAGCCGTGCTGCAGCAGAAAACCACCCACTATGAGCAGCACACTAGCGCCCCAGCCCAGGTACAGCGCAGGCCCCAATTCCCTTTTCAAAGGAGCCGCGATATTTGGGTCATAGAAGTCCTTGATAATCCCATAGGCCGTCCAGCAGATGGGGACTATGTAGATCACGCCGGCCGCAAGAAAGAGCACCCCAGCGAGACGGGCCACACGGGTTTTGGACGAGGGGTTGGTTGCGCCCATGCAGTGCGTACACTTCGCCCCGGCCACTGCCAGCATGAGGGCCAGCAGGCAGAGGAGCAAGGAGAGGACAGTGAGGCCTCGAGCAGCCTGGGCAGAGAAGGGCAGCGCCAGCGTCGAGTCGTACGTCTTACACTGGATTTGGCCCGTGGTCTGGGACAGGCAGTTCATCCAGAGGCCCTCCCACAGCACCTGGGCGATCACCAGCTCCCCCCCGACGAAGGCAGACACACGCCAAAGGGGGGCAGCGCACACCAGAGCCCCAAACACCCCACCCAAAACAGACAGGACAATTCCCACCAGCTGTAACCCTGTGGATGCCATTGTCGCAAAAGCTCCTCTGAAGTAGTTCTTCAAATATTTCTATCGTTCATTCAGAAGTTTTCTCAGATTCCTGTGTCCCTTTGTGTCTTGAGTTTTCCTGTAAAATACAAGTTTAGTCTTTATCCACAAAAAAAATCAAAGTAGTAAAACAGAAAACAGGGCAGACACAGCATCAACAATCAGGTTGTTGAGCCAGAATAAGGTTATGTTTAGATATAGTTGGACTTGTTAGTTGTTAGCAAGACAAAACTCAAAAGTTCACTTCAGTTTATCTGCCATTTGCAGTAAAAAAAACACATTGGAGAAATGAGAAAGGAGCTGAAAGTGCACTGTCAACATATAAAAGGACATTACATGACATAAAACAAACAAATGCCACATTAAGACTAAAGGGTAAAATACCGTACAATAAAAAGTCCAAAAAGCAAATGAATATGGAAGCAGTTCATCATAAGTTGAAACAAACCTACCTGGATTTTGAAAGTTATTTGAAATGTGGCGCTGGTCTTTCCTTGCGCAGTGAGTGATGAAATGTGCAGCAGTTGTAGAGGCTGGTTGTTTCTCTGTACATCATAAGTAGGGTTGTAGGAGGGCAGCGCAGTTGAAAACTGCATAACTACACACAAGGAGAGCACACAAGGACGCTTTGTTGCACTCATGAAAAGAGCTGAGTGATATACATAATACACTGCATGACATGCCCAGATAACTGTTTTTTTATTTTTTCATTTAGACAAAAGCCTAACTTCTCTAATACAATATGTGTATTGTATGCATTTCTGATGGCAGCCACTAGATGACAGTGATTAGTCTGAAGTTAGAATTGTAATCATCATACATCTGTCTTTCTCAGTATTCAAAGTCACATGCTGCTGTCACATCCCCGCCTCATGGGACATGGGTACTGTATGATAAATGGTCTCAACTTATATTGTGTTTTCACCTTCATGAAGCACTCAAAGCGCAATGTACACATACACTGGAGGCAAGGTGGGTGAAGTGTCTTTCCCAAGGACAGAATGACTGTGTGCATCTGCGAGAATCGGGATTCAAACCCCCGACCTTCCGATCATGAGACGACACACTCTAACATCTGCGTCAGTGTATCTTTCCAGGGGCTTACTGGCAATAATGTGGCTATCAGTCTGTGCCAACAGCCTCTGATTTTCTCCAATCACACAGTCACACTTAAACAGTGTCTTCCCGAAGGACACAACAACAGGCCAGAGAGGGATTCAAACTGCCAATCTTTCTCTAATAGCATAACCACTCTTAACAGAAGCCAAGAACTGCATTGAACGCTACAGGGAATGAAGTCCCATTACTTCTAAATTAATACCTGATCAATCTATGTTGGCATTTTATTAACACAATACTTTTCTACGTCTGCAAATACAATGCCCATTGCATGAGCTTTTCCTTTGCCTGTTTTAAAGTTGACCTCTTATAGGTATGTGCTGAGAGAAGACTGTTTCCTGTCAGTGTGAGCCATTGTCTGTGATTTCCTTGTGGGAAGTGACCTCATGTTCTAAAATAACGTCATGCAAAGCGTGTCTTCTAGTTTGAAAATTCAGCTGTGATACAATTGTGGCAAACATGTTACAAAGAACAAAATATAAAATTCTATTTATTAACCAATCACGGTCTATTAAGAAACTGAGAGATTTAACACACCAAGAAGGCTCAACACAACAGACATTGAACTCTGTGTAAAATGTCAAACCAACAAAGCTGATCCATTCAATTTAAAACAGTAAATACCAGTATTAAAAATCAATCTAGATTTCATGTTAAGACATTTGTCCTTTTTGTAGTTGTTCTGTTATACTGGGACATTTGCTTTGGGTTTACACGTTAGTCCTTTCCAGATGCCTATGGCCCCAAGCCCACACAGGACGCCTAAGACAAGTGCAGGGGCCCCTAGCGCCAGGGCCACAGTGGTATGGGCCCCGACAGCGATCGCCACCCCGGCCAGCACCAACACCACAGCAGCAGCTGACGCCACACGAATATTCTTCCGTTTGACTTTTTTCTCCTTCTCGCGTTCTTTCTCCTTTCTCCTGCTCTCTTCGTCCCATATCTTCCTCTCTTCCTCCTTCTTCTCCTCTTCCTCCTGCTTCCTGCGCTCCTCCTCCTCCCGCAGCTTCCTCTGGGCGCGCTCGTACATCTCATTGGTGTAGTGCTTGCCGCCATTGTCCTGTACCATTTCCTTGATCATGTTGATGAGCTCAATGACCTGAACTCTGTCGCCTGCGTCGTTGTTGTTGAAGGCGTGATACCTCCGTCCGAAAGTGATGGAGAGCCTGCGCAGCTCCTTGCACTCCTTCAGCGCATTGTCCGCTTTAGCCTGGTCTTTGCATGTGAACAGCATGATCGTGTACATGGAGGCGTCGTCCCCAAAGTTTTCCTGTATCCACTTGACCGCGTTTCGTTCCTCCTCTGTGAAGCGCACCCCGAGCCTGATCACCAGTAAGAAGGCATGCGGCCCGGGGATAGACATTTTGACGCACTCCTCTATCCGTGTCTTCAGCTCCTCCTCTGTGATGCCAGTGTCAAACAGGCCGGGAGTGTCAATCACCTGCACCTTTGTCCCGTCCACTTCCCCACTGTCGGTCTCGCAGTGTTTGGTGATGGAAACGGAGCTGGGGTCCTCCCTAAAGACAGCTCTCCCGAGAATAGTGTTTCCTGTGGCGCTCTTCCCCGAGCCAGTTTTACCCACAAGGACAATTCGGAGCCCTCCGGTCAAATCCAGGGCTGTGTAGGAGAAAACACAATATTATATCCACAACAACAACTAGTACTGTGTAGATGTGCACAATATTAATGTCCCTTACATTAATAGATATATTTTTCATTACTTATTTAATTATTACACCTTTATTTAACCAGCAAAGTTCCGCTGACATTTCAGAATCTATTGTTCTGGGGAGTCTTGACTCCAGAGGGAAACCCATTATACACGACTGTAGCTGTAGGGAAAACCAGAGGAAACCTATGCAGTCACAAAGGCCCCACCCGACCTGGGATTGAACCCGGGACATTTGCATTAACGATGAGACGGGGAATTCAAATAAAAGACCGAAGGATACAAACAAAATAGCACACACCTTCAAAGTTTGCATCAGTTCGAGGTAGAGTCCGCTGTTTCTTTACTCGCAGTGGGATTGCTGTGTATTCAAAGGCCAACAGTCAAAGAAAGGAAAATCATGAGCAACAATATTAAAGAATAAACTTACCTTCCGCCATTTAGTCTAATTGAGCTTGTTCCTAATTTTTCAATGGAAGAGTGAGTTGCTCCGCACCAGAGCAGTGACTTTACCATGTGCACAGTCGCGCGACCACTACCTTCATTGCTGGGAAACGTCTGGAAGCCCGGGCTCTGCTATGTGGGCTTCCTATTTCCTTGTATTGTCTTAAGTTTACATTTGACAACAGCTAATCCCCACAGATGTTATCCCTACCAAATGAAAGACCAGTCCTCAGTTTTCAGAAGCTCCCAGTCGATCCGGTTCCTGTGTTATGTAATTGATTGCGAGTAGTTTCAATTATAAAGTCAGCTGCACAGTGGAGATTAGGGCTTGCTGCTCACGCTTGGTCCAATTGAAGTGAACCCCTGTGCACTCTCAGGAAAATGACCTTCTTTTTGCATTATTTCATTCTAATAGGAACACATTCATAAGATAAGCATTGTTTGAGCTAACTGTCACTCAAATGCTCCTGTCAGATGGGTGTTATTGTTGCTTTTCCGGCATGTTTTTGTCACTCTTTTGTTGTGTTTTCCTCTGCTTTTTTTTCAAGAAGCTTTTAGATTTGGGTAATGCCAAACTTGAGATAATGTGCTCGGTTCACCAAGTGCATTTTTTCCAGTTCGGCTTTACCCATATCTAAAAGCTTACAGCCTATAGGCCAGTGTAACCTCTCATTTGAAAGCTAAGACCTACAAAGCTCATCTCAACTGATCTTTTTCTTCGCAATAGTGCCATGTTGTTGTCACTTTTTAAACATTTTTCATTGCATTTTTGTCACACACATTTTTGTCTTTTGTGGCTTTTTTGTCACTTTTTGTTGTGTTTTTGTCACTTTTCTGTTGCTCTTTTGTGGCTTTTTTTTTCCATCACATTTTTCCTTGATTTTTTTGGTCACATTTATGTCGCTCTTTCGTTGCATTTTCATCCTTGTTTTCGTCTCATTTTTGTGGCTATTTTGACACTTTTTGGGGGGGGTAAAGCCAAACTGGAGAAAATGTGCTCAGTTCAGATGGGATTAAGAGGTTAATGTCTTTTGCACCCCTTTAAAAAAAATTGTTTTGTGTGTTTACTTCCATTAGTCCATTACTATCGCAACAACACATCATAGGGTAAAACTAACGGTCTAAACCCAGCTCACATTCCCTATTAGTGGGTGAACAATCACATGTTTGGTAAATTCAGCTTCACAATGATGGAAGAGCCGACATCGAAGAATCAAAAAGCGGCCTCTACGAAAGCTTGGCCGCCACAAGCCAGTTATCCTGGTGGTAACTTTTCTAGGTCCAAAGCAAAACAAGGTCAAGGCGCGCTGCACAAAAGAAACACATTTTCCCTGGACGTACAGCCAAAGTCCCTAAACCAGTCATTTTGTAGTTTCAGCACACATTGTCAACTATCAACTTAATATACATTTATTATTAAAGTAAAGGTGCACGACTCACTGACAATATTCTGCAATACACTTTGAGACCAAACGTGGACCCATGAGGAAAGCACCTGGTTCAAAAAGACCCCTTTGCAAAAAAAACAAAAAAAACAACCTGAAATTCATAATATTTGCCCTGTAAGATTTTATAAACTCAAAGTGGTAGATCTTTACTTCTCTCTTGTATTTTGCATATTCAATCATTCAGTCAATCTTTTTAAAGACACTGTGCTGACACTTTACTTAATCAATAATGACTCCCTGTTTTGTAACATTAGTGTTTCCTCTGAAGAAGATTGTAAGATTTTGAGGATAGTTTAACATTTTTATTAACAGACAGACATTTTTGTGAGTATACAGCACATTGCCCAATCTCAAATTCCGAATTATTCCTCAACATAACCTTAAATCAGTGGTTCTCAACCTGGGGGTCGGGACCCCAAGGGGGTCGCGAGACAAATGTGAGGGGTCGCCAGATCATGTAGATAAAATATACATATTTTTATTAGCATAATATTTTATTGTAGCATGTGTGTGCTATTTGATCAGAGTGCCATTATTTGCTCGTAATTTGATTAATTTTATTTTAGCCATTTGTTTTTTACCCCGTGAGTAAATAATTATGTAGGCTAATGTTCCTATTTCTCATGGTGTGACCTAGGCGGGGGTCACAAACCCCTTTAACAGTTATAATGGGGGTCGTGGCTCCAAAAGGTTGAGAACCACTGCCTTAAATCATATCTAAAATATATTGTCATTTTAATTTATTTTCCACATGTGACACTAATCTGCAAACCGCCCTATTTGTTTACAGAATAAAGCTTTTACATGCATTTTCTTACATTAATTGTTCAATGAGTGAATGCCCATTATTGTCCAAAGTTTTTCCAAGAAGACTGGATGCAGTTATAAGCTTTTGGGCCCATTGCTGCACACACTGGGATCAACCAGGTTTTAAAATCCCCCAACAAAACACCCAGCAAAGGTAGAAAGTATATATTTACACCATTCATCCTCAAGTTTTCTCTGAGCTACTTGATACATGTCACTGGTGTAGTGTTGACCGTCATTTTCTTGCACCATCCTCTCAATCTTCTGCAGGAGTTGCGTGACCTGGCCCCTGTTCTGTCGCTGCTTGTTGTTAAGTGAATGGTACCGTCCTCCACATTGGTTTTTCAGTCGTCGCAGATTCACACTCTCTCTGACATATTGCTCTAAAGACTTGCCCTCCAGCAGGTCGGTGTGCGTGAACAGCAGCATGGTGTACATTGAGGCATCGGGACCAAAGTTGTCCTCAATCCACTTCACGGCCGCCTTCTCCTCTTCTGTGAATCGTGCCTTTATACTGATCACCAGCAGAAAAGCATGAGGCCCAGGAACAGACTGGACAATTACACAGTTCTCGATTTCATTTTTCAGTTCTTCATTGGATTTGCGCGTGTCAAAAGCCCCGGAGTGTCAACAATAGTAATGAGTCTCCCATTATGGTCTTCGCCTTCTTCTTTTTGACAGTTGTTGGTCACAGACTCTGCAGACGTGTTTGTTCCGAAAGCATCCTTGTTGAGAATAGTGTTTGCAGAGGCACTCTTTCCTGATCCAGTTTTACCGACAAGGATGAGCCTCAGGCCTTCAGACAGAGAACTATCTGGAAAATAATGACAAGCAGGTCTCAGTGATCTTAAGTTTTAAAACACTGATAAATGCATACAAAATAAGATATTGTTTTGTATGGATTGTAACGCAATCTGAACAGGCTCCTGACGCATGCTTTGTTTACACGCTACAGAACAAGAAGGCCATGTCAGTGAGACTAGCTGATAGACAACGGTCGACACCATAATCATTCTGAACATGACGTACAGTACAGATAATATACAAACACATAGACATAAACAACTGATTCACTGATAGGCAGTCACCCTCTCTGTGGAGAGAACTGCAAGACTAGGATAAAAGGCGACGGTCGACGGAGGTCTGGACTTCACTTCTTCTTTTCCTCTGAAGTCACCAGCTGGTTATACTGCTTTGTAACTAGGAACAACGGCAATAAAAGTCTTTTCTTGAGACGACTTCTATCTCCAGTGTATGCTTTGACTATATCCAAATGACTGTTCTCGCGTGATACAAAAGAACAGAGTCCTTACAGTTTATTTATTAACTATTTTTGCAGGAACTTTTTGCCATTCCTAACCCCTCACAGTGGGCATGAACACTGGTAGGTGGAACAGAAGGGGACATTTTTGTGACATGACATGCTATCTCACGGTCAGACGAATCTTTGCCTTAACTACATTGTAATGCAGTCCCTTTACGTTATGTAGCAGCCCACGTAACCAACCCTCCCTTTCTCTTTCATTTGTCCTGCACAGGGGCAGTAGACACACATTCTCACAATTCACCTACTCAACACCAAACCAAATCTACATGTTTTTATAAGCTGTTTTATCACATACACCAAATAATAACTTACCGATTTGAGCACTGAAGAGAGTGAGAAGCAGAAGCAAGATGTTTTTTGGGATCCATGTGTAAGACATGTCTTTACATGCAAGAGCGCTGATGAAATAATGCTGTGTTACCTGTTCAGGTGGAGCATTTATCCACCCGTATGATTTACAACACACCCACACTAAACGCAACACACCCACACTGAACGCAGTGTGGGTGTGTGGCAGATCGGCTTGTCACAGAAAATACCAATGTCTCTTTTTTATTAGTTAATTTATTTCAAAGGGACCATGTACAATTGTGACATAAACGTTGCCAGTTGATGCATTGTACCTGAGTTAACCTGAGGCTAGTTTTCATCTGCAGTTACCGGAGAGGATAATGGACTACCCACAACGTAAACTGTCCCTTATACTGGACTACAGTTGTAATGATAAGACGGTTAACGTGCTCTAGTGTTATGCTCTACTGTTGTTTGTTTATTGGGTAGGGACAGTGCAAGTTAATGAACAAGCCACACCGGATTGTAGCCTTGGGCTAATTTCCATCCGTTGTCTGGATTCACCTGTTGGTGTGGTGAAGTTTTAATAAAGGAACAGGCCACCGTTTTTCCATACTGAGATATGTTCTTACCTGAGCTTAGGCGAGTTGATACGTACCTGTTTGGTCTTGTGTGTGCGCTCAGTCACGCAAAACAACCAAAGATGTTGTTAGCATTTGGCCTCTCCCAACATATTCCTATAGCTCCAAACGGGGGTGAAGTTAGAAGCTACCACGCTCCTCCACGGGCACAAAGACCAGACAGGTACATATCAACTTGTCTAAGCTCAAGAAAGAACATATCACAGTATGGAAAAACGGTGGCCTGTTCCTTTAAAGGGGGGGTATTATGTAAATCGACTTTTCAAGCTTTATATCATGTTATTATGTCATTCCCTCATTAAACACATGCCTGGAGTGTTGCCTTGGCTCATTCACATATTTTTGAGTAATCAGTAAAAACTTAGACGGCAGCCATTTTAGGTGTAGCTATGCCTCAGTCCTCCTAGGAACGCCCCCACGTCCTGGAGACGCCTCTGGACCTTTTGTCACCAGCCAAGCCACCAACCACTGCTCCTCAGCTCAGCAGAGCCCCCTCCCCGCACAGTAGTGTTGTTTAAATGCCACAGCAGTGTGCTGAAGGGGGCGTGTCGGAAAGCTTCTTAAAGAGACAGAGGCCTATTTCAAGACGTTCAGTACAGCCATTTTGAGAGAGCAATTTTATTCAAGGCAGTTATTTTAATTTACTGCATATACAGACCAACAGAAGGTTACGTCATCATTGTAGTATGCTATAGACTGGTGCTATGTGATTGAAAAAGCATAATACCCCCCTTTAACAACCGAGTGAGAAGGAAGAGGTCTTGAGTCATACAGGTGTGTTTGTGGACTTTATTCTATATACTTCAATAAAAGGAGCAAAGCATAAGAGAGTGCAAATAAGAAAACAGCTCATTGGTGGGGTAGTCCCATGCTGAGTTATACACGCACGTGCGGACACACACACACACACACACACACACACACACACACACACACACACACACACACACACACACAAACAAAGAGGTCATAGACATAGATAAAAATTGTAGCAAAAATTCAGCAGTGCATGTTTCCATCCATTTCCATCCGTCGTCCCGTACTCGCTCTCAAACACACTCTCATTCATCCTGGTCAATTGTTCATGTCTTTAGTTTCCATTTCCATTCAGCTGTATACAGTGACTTGCAACCTACAAATACAGACCGCCTAATGATTTAATTATCTCTCAAGAGTTGTTTACATGATATGAAAAATGTTTGAGTTTACCCAGTAAGTTCCTATCATTTCATTTCCACCCAAATAAATAGTACATACAATCCCAATCCAAGTTTTCTCTTTCATAGATCCCATAAGCTGCACCTGCTCCTGCCATTAAATAGGAGGAGGTGACGGCTCCGCCAGTGAGAAGACCCGCAACAGTAGCAACCGCCATTTGACAATATTTCTTTCTGTCCTCTTCCAGCTTCTTCCTCCTCTGCTCCTCTTCAACTCGTTTCCTCTCCTCCTGTCTGATCCGCTCTTCCTCTTCCAGCTTCATCCTCCTCTGCTCCTCTTCAACCCGTTTCCTCTCCTCCTCAAGTCTCCTCTGAGCTTCCTCATACATCTTGTTGGTGTAGTGCTGTCCTCCATTCTCCTGCACCATCTTCTCAATCTTCTGCAGGAGTTCACTGACCTGAGATCTGTCTCTGAGCTGGTTGTTGAATCCATGGTATCGTCCTCCGCTCTGTTGTTTCAGACGGCGTAGATCTTTGCTCTCACTGATGTATTCGTCCAAAGACTTGCCCTCCAGCTGGTCGGTGTGTGTGAACAGCAGTATGGTGTATAATGAGGCATCAGAACCAAAATTGTCCTCAATCCACTTCACAGCCGCCTTCTCCTCTTCTGTGAAACGTGCATTTACATTTAACACCAACAAAATAGCATGAGGTCCAGGAACTGACTGGACAATGCACTCCTCAATGTCTGTTTTCAGTTCTTCATTGGTTTTCCTTGTATCAAAAAGCCCTGGTGTGTCCACAACAGTAATCTCCCTGCTTTCGACTACACCAACTGCTTTCTTACACTCGCTGGTCACAGATTCTGGCGACACTTCCCTTTTAAAGACTTCCTTTCCAAGAATGACATTTCCAGCTGTACTTTTTCCTACCCCTGTTTTGCCGACTAAAATGATCCGCAGCTCTGAAGAGAGAAAAAGATAAGAGCCTTATGGTTGTTGCCTCCAGACATTTAACACATCAGACTTATATTCTCCTCATTTAATTTGTGAAAGAAAATAATTTACTTACCAGTAGGATCAGTGTCTTGTGCACAGGCTGCGATCAGGAAAAGCAAAGCTGGTATCCAAGTCCAAAACATTGTGAGTGCAAGTTAGTCCTACAGGTCTAATGAAGTTGGCCACTTTTGTACAGTCTCCTAAATATATGAGATCGCTGTACCTGTTTAGGTGAGAGGGAGCAGTGAAATGAAGGTTGGTTGGTTTGTAGCTCTGGATTAGCAGCACACCCACTTGTTTCTCTAAATCGTCCATGGATAAAGCAATGTGTTTGACTTTCATTTCAGTGGAAACCAGGACCTATGGAGAAATGAAAACTTAACTCAACAGCCCTCTTGTGTTAGTGATTGTAATGAACTGCAAAGGCATGTCAGAGGCTCATGTTACTTTAGGGTGTGTCCTTCATTCACCTCTTATACGTATAATGTGGATAAAGCTTAATCTGTAACCAGTTGCCCTGAGACTCACTGATCTGGCAATGACCCCCTTCGTATCTAAATAAACACAATCGCAGTGTGAGAATTGATCAGATTGTTTGATACAAGATGCCTAGACATTTTCTTATATTTTCTTATATTTCATAATTGTACACATGTTTTTGCTTTTATGAAAATGTATATATTACCGCTTTGAACCTAATGTAGGCTACGTATGAAACAATCTCTCTGGACAGATGGCAATGTTATTACATTTTGCAGATGAACAAAGGACACACCTGTGTAAACATTTTACTGAAAATAATGAGAATGAATATCCAGAGAAATGAAAGCAGTACATGTGCATTGTTAATGTTTCTGAGATTGCAATAGCTTAGTTTATTAATAATAATTACCAGTTAATGGTCTACAATAGTCAATAATACGTTCAAAACATTGATTATTTTCCGTGGACAAAACACAACTGAATGAGAAATTACCAAAATACACATTACACAATATTTTTTTATTTAGTAATGCAAATACACGTAACAAACACTTACAGACCACAAGACATACATTGACATGAGACAGTACAGTAAACGGAATGCATACAGAAGCAACATAAAAAATAAAAAGTGTATATAGGATGTTATATGTACTCTTTGATGCCACTAGTTTGGTCGCTATAAATAAATAAATATTAAAAGAAACTATTTATTGGTGAAGAAAGTTACACATTGTTGCCCCCAAAAAGTAAAACAGCTGACATTTGGCCTGTCTGTGGGAAAAAAAACTATGTTGTGTTTGTTGAAGCCAAACGTTTGTGTCAATAATTGAAGTTCACATTTGAGCCGTGGTAAGAGCTGATATTACCATGGTAACTACATTTTTAGCGAATGTGTTGTAATTCTGCTCTTTGTAATGTTGTCCGTTGATCATATTGAAGTTTATCATGGAAGTAAGTGTCTCAGTCCTGGTGATAGAGCATACTGTATATCTTTTCGTTTTTTGGATGGCTATGTGTAGGATAAATTTAGAGAGCACATTCTTGGTCAAATAAGGCTGTAATATTCATTGTGCTTGTGCGTAATGTAGGATTATTCATGTTAGGTGACGGCCTATAGAGGAATTAAAGAGAAAGATATCAACTCATTTAGTTTATCCCACTTCAGCTAAAAACACAATCCCAGTCTTGAAGGATTCCAAGAGTTGCTCCTGCTCCTAGCAAAGCATTGTAGGAGAAATACCATCCCCCAGTAAGAAGACCTCCAGCAACAGCAGCCAATATTTTACAGTTTCTCTGTCTCTCCTCCTTTCTGTTCCGCTCTTCCTTCAGCTCTTCCATCGCTCTCTCCCTCTTTTGCTCCTCTTCAGCTCGTTTCCTCTCCTCCTCAAGTCTCCTCTGAGCTTCCTCATACATCTCGTTGGTGTAGTGCTGTCCTCCATTGCCCTGCACCATCTTCTCAATCTTCTGCAGGAGTTCACTGACCTGGGATCTGTCTTAAGCTGGTTGTTGAATCCATGGTATCGTCCTCCGCAATGGTTGTTCAGGCGGCTTAGATCTTTGCTCTCACTGATGTATTGTCCAAAGACTTGCCCTCCAGCTGGTCGGTGTGTGTGAACAGCAGTATGGTGTATAATGAGGCATCAGACCAAAGTTGTCCTCAATCCACTTCACAGCCGCCTTCTCCTCTTCTGTGAAACGTGCATTTACATTTAACACCAACAAAATAGCATGAGGTCCAGGAACTGACTGGACAACAATGCACTCCTCAATGTCTTTTCTCAGTTCTTCGTTGGTTTTCTTTGTATCAAAAAGCCCTGGTGTGTCCACAACAGTAATCTTCCTGCTTTCGACTACACCAACTGCTTTCTGACACTCGCTGGTCACAGATTTGGCGACACTTCAGTTTTAAAGACTTCCTTTCCAAGAATGACATTTCCAGCTGTACTTTTCCTACCCCTGTTTTGCCGACTAAAATGATCCGCAGCTCTGAAGAGAGAAAAATATTAGACCGTTATGGGTGTGCCCTTGATTTAAACATCACACTTGTATGCTCCTCATTTAATTTGTGAAAGAAAATAATTTACTTACCAGTAGGATCAGTGTCTTGTGCATGGGCTACGATCAGGAAAAGCAAAGCTGGTATCCAAGTCCAAAACATTGTGAGTGCAAGTTAGTCCTACAGGTCTAATGAAGTTGGCAACTTTTTACAGTCTCCTAAATATATGAGATCGCTGTACCTGTTTAGGTGAGAGGGAGCAGTGAAATGAAGGTTGGTTGGTTTGTAGCTCTGGATTAGCAGCACATTCACTTCTTTCTCTAAATGTCCATGGATAAGCAATGTGTTTGACTTTCATTTCAGTGGAAACCAGGACCTATAGAGAAATGAAAACTTAACTCAACAGCCCTCTTGTGGTAGTGATTGTAATGAACTGCAAAGGCATGTCAGAGGCTCATGTTACTTTAGGGTTTGTCTTCATTCACCTCTTATATAATGTGGTAGCTTAATCTGTAACCAGTTGCCCTAAGACACACTAATGTGGCAATGACCCCCTTCGTATCTAAATAAACACAATCGCAGTGTGAGAATTGATCAGATTGTTTGATGCAAGATGCCTAGACATTTTCTTATATTTCATAATTGTACACATGTGTTTGCTTTTATAAAATGTATATATTACCACTTTGAACCTAATGTAGGCTACGTATTGTAATGGCCTGCACTTACAGGCAATAACCAGCCAACGTGTACTTCAAGGTGCTTTATTAATAACAGGCTGCCAAAAGTACAAGCTGCTGTTCAGGCCGCACTCACGCACAACACACTCAACCCAGTCCCGACAGCTCAACTTCTCTCTCTCTCAGAGCACACTTTCACACATGCCCACAGCGCCCCTGGTAGCATAACAGGTAACCACAACAGAACACAAAGGAAAACAACAAGTAATACACAGCTATTACAGTATAAAACAATCTCCATGGACTGATGGCAGTTTTATTACATTTTGACGATGAACAAAGGACACAAAAAGACCACCTTTGTAAACATTTTACTGAAAATAATGAGAATGAATATCCAGAGAAATGAAAGCAGTACATGTGCACTATTGAAAAGCAGTCCCTATAACACATTGTATTCAGAATGTTGATGCTTTCATTTTATTGTCCAAACCACAACACATTAAGAAGAAGAAAATGGAAAAACAAGAACAGTACAGCATTTCCTTATTCAAGTCAGTCTTGGTTTACTCCACCTCTACTGACAGTTGGTAAAAGACAAGACCATGAAAGATCAATCAAGTTTAATTTTGAGCGATTTGGCTCCACCTGACACAAAGACATGCCCACAGTGTGTGCAATGAAGTATGAGTTGCACACACTCAGTTGCAACATCCCTATAATAAGACCCCGACAGGGCTCCCAAAAGCACACCCATAACTACACCAGTATAGATCTTGTGTTGAGAAGCCTGTCTCTCCTCCTGTCTGATCCGCTCTTCCTCTTCCAGCTTCATCCTCCTCTGCTCCTCTTCAGCTCGTTTCCTCTCCTCCTCAAGTCTCCACTGAGCTTCCTCATACATCTCGTTGGTGTAGTGCTGTCCTCCATTGCCCTGCACCATCTTCTCAATCTTCTGCAGGAGTTCACTGACCTGGGATCTGTCTTTAAGCTGGTTGTTGAATCCATGGTATCGTCCTCCGCACTGTTGTTTCAGACGGCGTAGATCTTTGCTCTCACTGATGTATTGGTCCAAAGACTTGCCCTCCAGCTGGTTGGTGTGTGTGAACAGCAGTATGGTGTATAATGAGGCATCTGAACCAAAGACCTCCAGCTGTTGCTGGAGGTCTTCTTACTGGGGGATGGTATTTGTCCTACAATGCTTTGCTAGGAGCAGGTGCAGCTCTTGGAATCCTTCAAGACTGGGATTGTTTTTTTAGCTGAAGTGGGATAAACTAAATGAGTTGATATCGTTCTCTTTAATTCCTCTATAGGCCGTCACCTAACATGAATAATCCTAAATTACGCACAAGCACAATGAATATTACAGCCTTATTTTACCAAGAATGTGCTCTCTAAATTTATCCTACACATAGCCATCCAAAAAACTAAAAGATATATGCTCTATCACCAGGACTGAGACACTTACTTCCATGATAAACTTCAATATGATCAACGGACAACATTACAAAGAGCAGAATTACAACACACTCGCTAAAAATGTAGTTACCATGGTAATATCAGCTCTTACCACGGCTCAAATGTGAACTTCAATTATTAACAC
Organism: Neogobius melanostomus; assembly: GCA_007210695.1. Taxonomy (NCBI): domain Eukaryota; kingdom Metazoa; phylum Chordata; class Actinopteri; order Gobiiformes; family Gobiidae; genus Neogobius; species Neogobius melanostomus. Next base: position 651,183 of record VHKM01000700.1, on the reverse strand, counting down.
AAACTTTTCGCTTCAACAAACACAACATAGTTTTTTTTTTCCACAGACAGGCCAAATGTCCAGCTGTTTTACTTTTTGGGGGGAAACAATAAAATGTGTAACTTTCTTCACCAATAAATATTTTCTTTTAATATTTATTTATTTAATATTTATTTATTTATAGCGACCAAACTAGTGGCATCAAAGAGTACATATAAACATCCTATATACACTTTTTATTTTTTATGTTGCTTCTGTATGCATTCCGTTTACTGTACTGTCTCATGTCAGTGTATTGTCTTGTGAGTCTGTAAGTGTTTGTTACGTGTATTTGCATTACTAAATAAAAAATATTGTGTAATGTGTATTTTGGTAATTTCTCATTCAGTTGTGTTTTTGTTCACGGAAAATAATCAATGTTTTGAACGTATTATTGACTATTGTAGACCATTAACTGGTAATTATTATTAATAAACTAAGCTATTGCAATCTCAGAAACATTAACAATGCACATGTACTGCTTTCATTTCTTTGGATATTCATTCTCATTATTTTGAGTAAAATGTACAAGGTGGTCCTTTTGTGTCCGTTTGTAGTTCGTCTGCAAAATGTAATAAATCATTCCATAGAGATTGTTTTATACGTAGCCTACATTAGGTTCAAAGTAGTAATACATACATTTTTATAAAAGCAAAAAACATGTGTAGACAGGACAGTAATGATAGAGTAGTTAGGATTATTGTCCGAAAATATAAGAATATGTCGAGGCAACTTAGAATCTGATCAATTCTCACACTGCGATTTTGTTTATTTAGATGTGAAGGGGTCATTGCCACATCAATGTGCCTCAGGGCAGCTGGTTACCACATTATTTAAGAGGTGAATGAAGGACAAACCATAAAGTAACACGAGTCTCTGACATGCCTTTACAGTATGACTTATACCACAAGAGGGCTCTGAGTTAAGTTTTCATTTCTCCATAGGTCCTGGTTTCCACTGAAATGAAAGTCAAACAACACATTGCTTATCCATGGCCGATTTAAAGCATTACTTAAAAAAAAGGAGTTCAATATTAAATACCAAAAGAACAAAATTGAAGGATAAAATTTTAAAAACATTTTCAATTTCACTAGTTGTATGAGTTAAACAAACACTGTGGACCAAAGTGTATTTAGAAGATTTTGAGAAGGAATCTGAAAAAAATTATGTTAGATACCTGTTATTGATGCTCCTATGATCGTCATATTATTATATTTTTAAGGAAAAAATGTAAATTGTAGAAATATAATGGCTTCTACATGAAGAACTGGCCTTCTTCATGACACCACTGGATGGTGCCATCACTCTACCACCCTGCCCCTATTGTTTCTTTTACTTATATTTTTTCATTAAATGAAAGTGAAACTGTCTACTCCATCTATTGCACTGTTCGCCTCTTGGAAACAAGTGTTGCTAATCCAGAGCTACAAATCAACCAGTAGCTATCTCATGACTATAATTACCAAGACTGTACGGAAAGATCAATGTTGATTTTGTTGCCAACTTTCTTAGACCTGTAGAAACAACTTGCACTCACAATGTTTTGGACTTGGATACCAGCCTTGCTTTTCCTGATCGCAGCCTGTGCACAAGACACTGATCCTAGGGTAAGTAAATCATTTTCTTTCAGAAATTAAATGATGAGAATATAAGTCTGGTGTGTTTAAATGTCTGGAGGCCACAACCATAAGGCTCTTATTTTTCTCTCTCTTCAGAGCTGCGGATCATTTTAGTCGGCAAAACCGGAGTAGGAAAAAGTACAGCTGGAAATGTCATTCTTGGAAAGGAAGTCTTTAAAAGGGAAGTGTCGCCAAAATCTGTGACCAGCGAGTGTAAGAAAGCAGTTGGTGTAGTCGAAAGCAGGGAGATTACTGTTGTGGACACACCAGGGCTTTTTGATACAAGGAAAACCAACGAAGACTGAGAAAAGACATTGAGGAGTGCATTGTTGTCCAGTCAGTTCCTGGACCTCATGCTATTTTGTTGGTGTTAAATGTAAATGCACGTTTCACAGAAGAGGAGAAGGCGGCTGTCAAGTGGATTGAGGACAACTTTGGTCCAGATTCCTCATTATACACCATACTGCTGTTCACACACACCAACCAGCTGGAGGGCAAGTCTTTGGACCAATACATCAGTGAGAGCAAGGATCTACAGCGCCTGAAACAACAGTGCGGAGGACGATACCATGGATTCAACAACCAGCTTAAAGACAGATCCCAGGTCAGTGAACTCCTGCAGAAGATTGAGAAGATGGTGCAGGAGAATGGAGGACAGCACTACACCAACGAGATGTATGAGGAAGCTCAGAGGAGACTTGAGGAGGAGAGGAAACGGGTTGAAGAGGAGCAGAGGAGGATGAAGCTGGAAGAGGAAGAGCGGATCAGAAAGGAGGAGAGGAAACGAGTTGAAGAGGAGCAGAGGAGGAAGAAGCTGGAAGAGGAAAGAAAGAAATATTGTCAAATGGCGGTTGCTACTGTTGCGGGTCTTCTCACTGGCGGAGCCATCACCTCCTCCTATTTAATGGCAGGAGCAGGTGCAGCTTATGGGATCTATGAAAGAGAAAACTTGGATTGGGATTGTATGTACTATTTATTTGGGGAAATTAAATGATAATGATGGTGTCCTGGATTTTAACGTTATTAAACGCTATTATATTTTTAAATTAGGAATTCACTGCTGAGTTAATAAAGATTATATTGTAGTAATTCTCACTGTTTTATCGAGATAATTGGAATGTCTGTAATGTATATTTGTACTTAATGGTATGTTCCAATTATTACCACCTGCTATAAAAGCAGCCCACTCACTCTGCCTAGTGTGGGTGCTGCGTGGCATGTTGTCGGGCATAGTTTTGAAACTCTTTTTTTTTGTACATTTTTAATAATAAACAGCACTTGGGTCTGCACAGAAAAAAACGCCTCAGCTCTACTTTGTCCTCCAGAATGCAGTAGGGCTTCCGTGACAGGACAAGTGTCACACCAAGAATGTGCTCTCTAAATTTATCCTACACATAGTCATCCAAAAAAACTAAAAGATATATGCTCTATCACCAGGACTGAGACACTACTTCCATGATAAACTCCAAAATGATCAACGGACAACATTACAAAGAGCAGAATTACAACACACTCGCTAAAAATGTAGTTACCATGGTAATATCAGCGCTTACCACGGCTCAAATGTGCACTTCAATTACTGACCGAAACTTTTAGCTTCAACAAACACAACATAGACAGGCCGACTAACAAATGTCCAGCTGTTTTACTTTTTTGGGGAAACAATGTGTAACTTTCTTCACCAATAAATATTTCTTTTAAAATATTTCTGAATATAGCGACCAAACTAGTAGCATCAAATTTAGTACACATAACCATTCCATATACACTTTTTATTTTTATGTTGCTTCTGTATGTATTCCCTTTACTGTACTGTCTCATGTCACTGTATTGTCTTGTGAGTCTGTAAGTGTTTGTTATGTGTATTTGCATTACTAAATAAAAATATATTGTGTAATGTGTAATTTCTCATTCAGTTGTGATGTTTCCACGGAAATAATAAACGTTTTGGAACGTTTTATTGACTATTGTAGACCATTAACAGGAAATTATGAGCTATTGGACACTCAGAAATATGAACAATTATTGATTTTGTTCAGGCTGAAACAACTTAAAAATAGGTTAAATGTTTTTTATTAGTGTTAATAGCAACATAGACAATAAAGGCCCTCCTGCGTGGTCTGATGGCAATAAATAGTCTGAGAAACAGAGTGTCCTTTGTATACAGTAAGTTGCTACTTTATTGTAATAATAATAATAATGCCTTACACTTGTATTGCGCTTTACAAGCCTGTATTACCAAGTTTCTCAAAGCGCTACACTGTCGTCATTATTCATTCACTCCATACTTGGAGTGGTAAGCTACTGTTGTAGCCACAGCTGCCCTGGGGTAGACTGACGGAAGCGAGGCAACCAGTCTGCGCCATCGGCCCCTCCGACCACCACCAATCACACACTCACTCACTACATTCGCTAGGCTTCCTGGTGTTACCAAACGGTCTCCCATCCAAGTACTAACCAGGCCCTTCCCTGCTTAGCTTCCAAGATCTGACGGGATTGGGCATAGCAAAGGCGGTATGACCACATACCGCTGTAGTAGTGGTAAGGTTTGCCCACACTGGTCTTGGATATCACCTGATTGTTTTTTACTTGTCATACTGGCTGACTCACTCATCCTCATTTTGCATTGCAATCTGCCAACTGCATTCACAGTGGGCTTCACCTGAACAAGTAACACACCATTGTTTTTGTAGCGGCCATTTACTACAGAAAGCAGGTAGGTGTTGTTAAGGTTCCAGATGCGCTGTGTACAATGTGCCTCCCATTGACTCCAGGAGAGCCGGGTATGGTTACGTTAAAATTCAGTGTTTATTAGGCAGTGCATTTACGACAAATAAATGCTTAAAACAACTTTCTTCAGTGCATAAATCATTGTCAAGCGGTTGAAAACCTGTGTGCTCTTGTAGGCTACCTGCTACAGTATAGCCCACACTGTATAACCTCCCTCTACACACCTTTGTAAACATTTTACTGAAATAATGAGAATGAATATCCAGAGAATGAAAGCAGTACACGTGAACTATTGAAAAGCAGTCCCTATAACACATTGCATTCAGAATGTTGATGCTTTCTTTTTATTGTCCAAACCACACACATTAAGAAGAAGAAAGGGGAAACAAGAACAGTACAGCATTTCCTTATTCAAGTCGGTCTTGGTTTACTCCACATCTACTGACAGTTGGTAAAAGACAAGACCATGAAAGATCAATCAAGTTTAATTTTGAGCGATTTGGCTCCACCTGACACAAAGATATGCCCACAGTGTGTGCAATGAAGTATAGCCCTAACTACAGAACTATTTCATTAAAAAAATTTTTTTTTTTTTTTTTTCAGTTTTAGGTTAACCAGCCTGACTATCAATGATGATGATGAAAATGTGTAGAACAAAAGTCTTAGTTCTAGGGATTTTCTATTTAAAAAAAATGCAGAGGTATTGCTTTTCTGCTAAAGTTATAGTCAATCATGGTATTACGTTAAATAAGCCAAGATTCTTCAGGACATCAGTCACATACTTGTACACATTAACACTTGGCTGTTCTGTGACAGCTTCAATGGCATCAGATGGGATAGAAGTTGCAACATCCCTATAATAAGACCCCGACAGGGCTCCCAAAAGCACACCCATAACTACACCAGTATAGATCTTGTGTTGGGAAGCCTGTCTCTCCTCCTGTCTGATCCGCTCTTCCTCTTCCAGCTTCATCCTCCTCTGCTCCTCTTCAGCTCGTTTCCTCTCCTCCTCAAGTCTCCTCTGAGCTTCCTCATACATCTCGTTGGTGTAGTGCTGTCCTCCATTCTCCTGCACCATCTTCTCAATCTTCTGCAGGAGTTCACTGACCTGGGATCTGTCTCTGAGCTGGTTGTTGAATCCATGGTATCGTCCTCCGCACTGTTGTTTCAGACGGCGTAGATCTTTGCTCTCACTGATGTATTGGTCCAAAGACTTGCCCTCCAGCTGGTTGGTGTGTGTGAACAGCAGTATGGTGTAAAATGAGGCATCAGAACCAAAGTTGTCCTCAATCCACTTCACAGCCGCCTTCTCCTCTTCTGTGAAACGTGCATTTACATTTAACACCAACAAAATAGCATGAGGTCCAGGAACTGACTGGACAACAATGCACTCCTCAATGTCTTTTCTCAGTTCTTCGTTGGTTTTCTTTGTATCAAAAAGCCCTGGTGTGTCCACAACAGTAATCTTCCTGCTTTTGACTAAACCCACTGCTTTCTGACACTCGCTGGTCACAGATTCTGCCGACACTTCAGTTTTAAAGACTTCCTTTCCAAGAATGACATTTCCAGCTGTACTTTTTCCTACCCCGGTTTTGCCGACTAAAATGATCCGCAGCTCTGAAGAGAGAAAAATATTAGACCGTTATGGGTGTGCCCTTGATTTAAACATCACACTTGTATGCTCCTCATTTAATTTGTGAAAGAAAATAATTTACTTACCAGTAGGATCAGTGTCTTGTGCACAGGCTGCGATCAGGAAAAGCAAAGCTGGTATCCAAGTCCAAAACATTGTGAGTGCAAGTTAGTCTACAGGTCTAATGAAGTTGGCAACTTTTGTACAGTCTCCTAAATATATGAGATCGCTGTACCGGTTTAGGTGAGAGGGAGGAGTGAAATGAAGGTTGGTTGGTTTGTAGCTCTGGATTAGCAGCACACACACTTGTTTCTCTAAAGCAATGTGTTGTTTGACTTTCATTTCAGTGGAAACCAGGACCTATGGAGAAATGAAAACTTAACTCAACAGCCCTCTTGTGGTAGTGATTGTAATGAACTGCAAAGGCATGTCAGAGGCTCATGTTACTTTAGGGTGTGTCCTTCATTCACCTCTTATACGTATAATGTGGATAAAGCTTAATCTGTAGCCAGTTGCCCTGAGATACACTAATGGGGCAATGACCCCCTTCGTATCTAAATAAACACAATCGCAGTGTGAGAATTGATCAGATTGTTTGATACAAGATGCCTAGACATTTTCTTATATTTTCTTATATTTCATAATTGTACACATGTTTTTGCTTTTATGAAAATGTATATATTACCGCTTTGAACCTAATGTAGGCTACGTATAAAACAATCTCTCTGGACAGATGGCAATGTTATTACATTTTGCAGATGAACAAAGGACACACCTGTGTAAACATTTTACTGAAAATAATGAGAATGAATATCCAGAGAAATGAAAGCAGTACACGTGAACTATTGAAAAGCAGTCCCTATAACACATTGCATTCAGAACGTTGATGCTTTCTTTTCATTGTCCAAACCACAACACATTAAGAAGAAGAAAAGGGAAAAACAAGAACAGTACAGCATTTCCTTATTCAAGTCAGTCTTGGTTTACTCCACCTCTACTGACAGTTGGTGAAAAACAAGACCATGAAAGATCAATCAAGTTTGTTTGATAGCTGCCCTCCGGCTGTTTGGTGTGAACAGCAGTATGGTATGAAATGAGGCATCTGGACCAAAGTTGTCGTCAATCCATTTCACAGCCGCCTTCTCCTCTTCTGTGAACGTGCCTTTACATTTAACACCACCAAAATAGCATGAGGTCCAGGAACTGACTGGACAACAATGCACTCCTCAATGTCTTTTCTCAGTTCTTCGTTGGTTTTCCTTGTATCAAAAAGCCCTGGTGTGTCCACAACAGTAATCTCCCTGCTTTTGACTAAACCCACTGCTTTCTGACACTCACGCACACACGATCAGGAAAAGCATGGCATGTTCAGGTGAGGTGGGCAGTGAAATGGAGGTATTGTTTGGTTTGTAGTTCTGGATTAGCAGCACACCCACTTTCTTTTTAATAATAATAGAGCTAATGAGAAAAATTGATCAGACGGGTTATTATTAAAATGAAATGAATGTCAGAAGAAATATGTTGGGATACCAGTTTCATTTATCTGAAAAACATAACTAAAAGGAGCAAGAGAGGAAGGTTAGAGTGAAGCACCATCCAGTGGTGTAAAGAAGTCCAATTCTTCTTGTAGTAACCTATGTTATTAATTAATTCATATTAATACTAAACATTACACAATCCTGAAAGCTGACACTAAAGGATATTGTTCCATTTAACTCAACTAATTACGTATCAGACCATGAATGTACAGTGTTTTATAATAACTGTGCATAATAATGATCACAACCAAATTGCAGCCACTTAACCTTTTATTTACATTTCAATATACAGGCATCAAGAAAAGTAATGTCGGGATTTCTTCCACAGTTTTTCCAGCTCTTCTTTCATAATCTCATAAAAACACATTGGTGAACAGTGTTTGTTAAAATCATATACATAATAAATTGTATCTAACAGCCATCTAGGGATGACATAAGACAAAATCCATTTGGCGTCATCCACAATTTTGTAGAGTTGTGTCTTCATATACTCTCTACATTTTTTCTTGGGATCCTCATCCATATCCTTTCTATTTGAATATTGCCCTGTGAGTGCATAGACAATGAGGTAAGTCATAATATACAATGCAAACCTTTTTTAAATCTTGGTACAGCACAATACAGATGTTTACATGACTTACCAGGAAGATGAAACATCTGGGCACAGACTGCACTCACTGCAGTCAGGACGAGTAAGATGAACACAAGGATCTGGGCTCGACTCATCCTTGTTCCAATAAAAATCAGTTTGTTCTGATTCTTTCTGAAAAATGACAATGATAATAATAATAATAATTGATTATATTCTTCTTATAGTCCACCTAAATGGTGTAACATGTACAGCTGGGGCCAGGTGACGTGGCAATGTCATGAGTTATGGGAAAAGTGCACTTTATAAAGTCACCTGTTCTAAATATAGCTGTAGATTTGAAAAAGTGTCATGGATTTTGTGATATCATATGTATTGCAATGAATTTGTGTGTGATTGAAAATTCATTCTTAAATGTACTCGTAAGCAATGACCTGCTGAACTGAAGCATGTGTTAAAGTGTGGCTTCCTGAAGGACTAAGGACCATCTGGTGTATTTAAGTGACTTTGTGTTTGAAGACCGCATTCCAAAGGTCTCCGACCTGTGAGATAAGATAATGCTGTTTATGTTTACACAGAGAAGAATACAAGCTAAGAAGTGTGACTTTTCCTTTACGATGGGCTGTTAGCCTTCTTTGTGAATGTTGCTGTAGAGAGGTTCACGCGACCTGTGTTGACCTGTCATCCTTGGTTCAAGGAAGGAGCGGAAACTTACTGGGGGCTGGGGTACTGGGGGTGGTACCCTGGAAGGCTGGAAAAGGGGCATGGCTATATTTTGTATATAGGCTGTGAGATGTCTGTATTCTGTGGGTTTTGAAGGATTTAGCAAGCTTGTGGGCTGCAAAATCCTGCGACAATGCCACCTTGTATTACAAGTAAAAAGTTGGGTAAATTGAAAGGTTCTGCAGCGCTGGCAGAGGTTGCAGAACTTTGTGACAATTTATCCCCTTGCAAGTAAGACGATGATTCTGGCTTGACCTTGTGTTTAAATCTGTTTAATTTCTGGGGCAGAAGTTAACAGGGCGTTTCTAAAGACTGCTGTGCAAAAAAATCCCTAACAAAAAGCTCATACCTGAATTACTCAGCAGTCAACGCCTCAGCGAGGTATTCTAGAGCAGTGATTCTCAACTTGTGGGTCGGGACCCAAAATAGGTCATGGAACTGTTTTCATTGGGTCACGAGTCTTTCCCTGGGAACATTTCTTTCAATACTTATCTTCTAAAAAATTTGCCTATAATAACACCGTCTGTGTGTTTTCATCACGATTTTATCTTTCTTTCTTTTTTCTTTTACTGCTTATTCACAAGCCCCTCCTGGAACCGCAACCTTAACATGGTGAAGGGGTTTGAGCGGCCAAATATGCTGGGAGCTCTGTTGTCGGGAGCTTCGTGCCCCTGGTAGGGTCTCCAATGGCAAAAAGGTCCTAGGTGATGGGTCAGACAAAGAGCGGTTTAGAAGCCCCTTATGAGAGACCAACAGGCCTCGGTTAAAACCATAAGGCCGTCCTTCTGTGGACCCACCACCTGCAGGAGGAGCCACAGTGGCTGGTACAATGTGACTTGGGCAGCTCCAAGGGCTGCCCCCATGACCCGGCAACGGACAAGTGGAAGAAAATGAATGGATGGATGGATGGATCGCTTATTCACAAGCTTATTTGCGTGTGGATGCAAAACAACTGTCTCCAACTCGGACAAAAATGAGGAAATTGTTTTTGGCCCATAAACATAAAGAGAAAGTGTTATCAGTCACCTTGAGTCTCTCTCTCTACAACCGAAAAATCAGGTGAGAAATCTAGGAGTAATCATGGACTCAGACCTGAACTTAAACAGCCACATCAAAGCAATAACAACCACGTTTTACCATCTGAAAAACATTGCCAAGATCAGAGGAATAGTGTCAAAACCAGACTTAGAGAGACTTATCCATGCATTTGTTTCCAGCGGGTTAGACTACTGCTCACTGTTAGAAAGCTGCAGTACATCCAAATGAGAGTCCTGACAAGAACCAGGAAATACGACCATATTAGTCCAGTGCTCCGGTCTCTGCACTGGCTTCCTGTCACTCAGAGAATAGAATTTAAAACAGCTCTGCTTGTGTACAAGTCTTTTCATGGTTTAGCACCAAAGTACATCTCTGACATGTTAGAGCCGTATGAACCATCTCGGGCCCTGAGAACTTCAGGGAGGGGTCTCCTGGTGGTTCCCAGAGTCAATAATAAACACGGTGAGGCTGCGTTTCAGTTTCATGCAGCTAAAATCTGGAACAGTCTTCATGAGGATGTGAGACAGGCCTCAACTCTGACAATGTTCAAATCCAGGCTGAAAACAGCTCTTATGACCTGTGCATTTAACTGAAAGTATTTTATCTACACTCTTGACTCTTAAAGTAATTAATTTTGATGTTGATGTTTTACGGATTGAATTGAGCTGGTTTCTTGTAATTTTATGCAACTGTGAAGCACTTTGAATTGCCTTGTGTATGAATTGTGCTCTACAAATAAACGTACCTTGCCTTATTCAGTTATAATCTGTGGGGAAAACACTATATTTAGCATTTTATGAGACCAATTTAGAAAAAAAAAAAATGGGTCGCAGTTTGTTGCATGATGGTGGGTTCCAGCGCCATATCAGTTGAGAACAACCATTGTTCTAGAATTAATGAAGATTTTTTATTTTATTTTTTTTATTTTTTATGCTATCCCTTTGTTCAACGTCCTGGTCAAGAATTTCAAATCATGTGAGCTGGAATCAGATTAAATGAACAGGCTTAATATAGTTCATGTACTTGTATGTTGTTACTATGACAACAATTAATATATTATATTTAGTTCTAGTATTAAATTGAATATTCAACACTATGATTTTAGTGTTGAAATCATTAGGATTTCAACACTAAAATCATAATGATGCCGAGGATTTATTTAGTATTGAAAATGCACTTTCATGTATTCAAGTATTCATATTGTTACATTTTACTTTAAAGGGGCTCTGTGGAGTTTGGAAGTTTTGTGCTCGCAATTGCCCCCTCAGGCCAAACGCGTAACTGCAGCCTCCATGATAAGCTCGTGCATGAGGCGCTCAGGCTTTACGAGCACCAGAAATAACAGTCCCGTCAATTTACAGATTTGCAGGCATGACTTAAACTGAGGTAAGAAACGTTACTGTTTTGTAAGATATTTAGACCAAATCAGTTTGAGTGAATGTTTTCCTAGATAAAATACTTGAGCAAATGCAGCAAAGTGAATCGAGTGAAGAAGCCAAGTAATACAACTCGTAAACTATATTGTAAATGGAACATGTCCACTTTTTGTAGTCGTTTCACTGCTTATAAATCCGTGAACAGTCAGGCTTATTTTGCGGCCAAGAAAAGCTAACATTAGCGACATTACTTTTGCCATTGTAAATACAGCCCCATTACCACTGTTACTACTCAAATGTTTTGTCGGACACCGTTGTTTTGAAAGCATCACCCCTTTTCCCCCATGTATTTAGTCATCTTTTCTTACCTTTCAAGCAAAAATAAGCTGCGGGTCTTTTGAGAGATTCTCTTTTCCGATGTTTACTCCAGTTCTTTGCCTACGCTGATCAGACTCGACTTTCGCCTTTTTGGTCACACTCGAATAAACTCTTCGTTTCTTTTCGTTATTTGGGGTCTGGGCTGGAGTTTCGATGGTGCTTGAAGCCGGTCTCCTCTTATTCTCCGCTAAATCCATCCCTCCGAAGTTACCACTCGCGCTGCAGCGTCAGTATAGAGGCGATACAGCTGACGCTACAGCTAACGCTACAGCTGAGCGTGCACGCGCATTACGCATTACGCTGTTTGCTTGTTCGACCCGAGCATAAACTATTTAAGTGACTTTACAGACATATAGAGGCAATCGCGGTGAAAAGGCCAGGGCTCATTCTACTCACCAGGGCATTGCTGGAGCATGTATGAGGAAGAAATTTTACATTTGTATACATTTATTTGTGGTTAAACTTATGTATAGTCCCTTTAAAACGTTTAACTCCATGGCCACATTAGGCGATGTGATATAACTTTCATTTCAGTGGAAACAGGGTATAGAGACATGAAAACTTAAACTGAGCGCCGTGATAGTGCTGCATAAAGGCTGATTTATAGTCGAGCGTCCGGTCCCGCCCACCGCAGCCCCGTCTGCTTCACGCAAGCCAGAATCGTTCGAACCTCCGCGTAGCTCCTCTGCCTTCACGTTATGTTTATTTTAAACATTTTTTTAATAACATAAAAAGTGAAACACAAAAGCACTAAATCATAGGAACAATATATTCATGAAAAATAACTTCAAAGAGGGAGACTGAAGGAGTTTGTTGTGTGTTTCCTTGTTTTGCGAAAGGATCAACAAAACAAAAAAGATAAGAGCCTTATGGTTGTGGCCTCCAGACATTTAAACACACCAGACTTATATTCTCATCATTTAATTTCTGAAAGAAAATGATTTACTTACCCTAGGATCAGTGTCTTGTGCACAGGCTGCTATTAAAAAAAAAGTTTAAAATAGACATCACAACGTGAAGGCAGAGGAGGTACGCGGAAGTTCGAACGATTCTGGCTTGTGTCAAGCAGACGGGGCTGCGGTGGGTAGGACCGGACGCTTAAGGCGGATCTAGACCGATCATTCATTCTCTCTCGGGCCAACACGGAGACGCTGATGCATGCTTTTATCACCAGTCGTATCGACTACTGCAATGCCCTGCTCTCTGGTCTTCCCAAAAAGAGTATCTCAGGTTTACAACTTTTACAAAATTCAGCAGCTCGTGTCCTGACGAAGACCAGGAGGCGGGACCACATTACACCGGTTTTAGAGTCGCTGCATTGGCTCCCCGTGTGTTTCAGGATCGATTTTAAAGTTCTCTTAATGGTTTTTAAATGTCTTAATGGCCTTGGTCCTTCTTATCTTTCAGAACTGCTTTTACCTTATGAGCCTTCCCGGTCCCTGCGCTCCTCCGGCAGGGGTCTCCTAGTTATTCCTAAAGTCAACAGAAAGACTCACGGCGAGGCGTCTTTCTTACGGCCCTCGCCTCTGGAACGACCTGCCGGAGGGGCTCAGGACCGCAGAGAACGTTCATGCAAGAGCAGGCTCAAGACCCACCTTTTTAGTTTAGCTTTTAACTAATATTTATTTATATTAACTTTATCTGTTTTAGTTCTATACAATTATTTCTTTAGTTCCACTCTTTTTTATTTCTTTATTTTATTTTATTTATTTTTATCTTGTGCTATTCCATACTTTTAGCCGAGTTTTAGCTGTTTTAATTTATCTTTTATTTTTATGTTCTCCCAGTGTTTCCTCTGAGGGAGCCCTCTGCCCGGGAGTGCTGGTTGGCTGTGGCCGATGGGCTGCTCCTGGTGCAAAAGGCTCCTTGGATGGTGTTTCCTCTTTCGGTCCATCTGTACTCAGCCTTATGTACCCCACTTTATGTCCATTTTTACTTAAGACTTTTAACAACTGGGCTGTCTGTATGTATATGTGTCTGTGTGTGCGGGTGGGGTAGTGTGGGCCCATGGCCATTAATTATTATTTATTTTGAATCTTTATGTATATGTGTGATATTATTTGGTGACTCGGTTATGTTGCATGTTTGTAAACATTTTTTTGAGTTGATTGGTGCGGGCCCGCCCACACCACCGTCACTGGCTAGTCGCACCTGGGGACAATTACCAAATCAGTGCAGCAGCAGAAGTGGACCACGAGCCAGGGATAAAAGGAGAGTGTGTGACAGACAAAGGGAGACGTCACCAAGGGGGAACACGTAGAATGTAGAGCGTCAGACGCCAAGAGGGCGACGACGACAGTGTGCAGGGTGTCCGGTGTCAAGGCAGAGAGGCAACTCTGGAGCAGGTACGACGCACGTACGGTCGACCGCAGAGGACGAGGACCAAATGGCACGGGCTTATGGCAACAATTGAGCGCAATCGGCCGCTTGGACAGAAGGGCAGACAGACAACGGTTGAAGCACCACGACGTGGAGTACACGCAGCGGCAGGGGAAACCCTGCCTCTTCTGTGAGTAGCCTGAAGTGAAAGTGGTGCTTCTAAAGTGGGAGCCACGCGCTCCGAGTGTTTCTTGTGTGTGCACTTTTGCTGGCCTGTGTGTTACCCGGCAGGCGGAAGGGGCGCCTTCGGAGGAATCGACCGACTGGGGGAAACGGAGACGGGTCTGAGGACGAAACACCGCGCACCGAATAACACGCAGTGGCAGGGGAAACCCTGCCTCCGCGGTGAGTATTGGCATTGGAGCGGTGTGATACATTGGGACGTGGATAGTCTTGAGCCTACGTGGCGCTCCGTGTGTAGAACTGTTCCTGGTCTGTGCTGTATGTCCTAGGGGAGAAGACGGTGGGAGTAGACCAGGGAGACCCTGGGTCCACGACTCAACACTCGTGGCGTGACCGGTTCTGGACCCCCGTCGTTTTGCCGTTTTGCACAATTCCCTTCTTTTATTGACTTTTATTGTTCCTACCTCTTTAAATTGATTAGGCCTAGTTTTTAACTATTTTTGATTGTCGTTGTGTTATTGCGGTAATAAATTTGAGTAACTTTTTCTATAATTCTCTGGGTCTCACTGCTCACCCCCGTGATTTCGAACCTCGTAGCCTTGTATTCGGGTCCTAGTCCCATAACTAGGTGGCGTTGTCGGCTTCCAAACACTCACTAATACAACCACCGGCTACAGATTTTCTGGCGTTGTCGGCAGGATCACGGGTTTGTGAGCAGTGTTAACCAGAGATTATTTTATTTTTTGTAAACGTTTGCCACTGACTTTTAAAAGCTGATTTAAAAATGATGATGCCAATCTATCCTGGGGCCCCGTGGGTGCCTAAATTTGAAGGACAAGAAGGTGATTTAAAGTATTTGGAATGGAAGGAGCAAATGCAAGGTCTTTTAGATGCTAATAATTTAACCGAACCCCAAAAGTACGAATCTTAATTGGTGCACTGTCTGGGTTGCCCAAACGGCAAATTAATGTGTTAGCTGAGGATGAGCGCGACCGGGCTGGGAAAATTTTTGCTGCGTTGAACGGACTGTATGTTAAAGAAATCCCCTTGGCTGTTTTAAGATCACAATTCTTTGGCTGTGTACAGAAACAAGGCCAGTCCATTCAAGCGTATGCGCTACGCTTGAGGGAACTACATCGGAGGCTGCAACAACAGGACGAGGATGGAGCGCCTACTGATACTCACCTGAGGGACCAATTCATGCTTGGCCTGGAGGATGGCGCCTTGCTCCAAGCCTTAAAGCGAGCGCTACGCTTGGACCCAGAAATGACCTTCAGTGCCCTGCAACAGGAGGCCCTACTAGAGGAGGAAACGCGAAGTCCAAGGCTGAGCGAAGCGACGTGTGCCGCGGTAAGAGACCCTAATCCTTCCAGACCTTACCAACAGAACGACTCGTGGAAACAGGAGTTAAAGAGGGAGATCGTGGAAGAGTTGAAGGGCCAAATGAAGGACTTTGCTCGTGAGCTCATCAGAGAGCTAAGACCAGCTAGCCCTGCACACGTACCAGCACGCCGCGGCAGCGCACCCGAGCTTCCGACCGAGAGGTACCTGCAGCCCAACCCCGGTAACCGTTGGGATGAAGGAGGTAGGCCTATATGTAGAAATTGCAATCAGCCCGGGCACATTGCTAGGTTTTGCAGGGCATCCCGTATGTCTCAGCCGGCTTTAAACTAAGTCACCCTGCTGTTGAGGCCTATGCAGTGGGGTCTGGTCTGGGAGAAGACCAAAGGGCCGCTACAGCCTTAGTGGGAAATTGCCCCTATGTGGATGTGTCAGTCGGTGGAGTTGATATGGAGGGACTTTTAGACACTGGGTCGCAAGTTACCCTGATCCGACAGAGTTTGTTTTTGAAACACTTTTCTCACTATGCTGTAAATAATGTGCCTTCGTACGTGAAGCTGAAGGCGGCAAACGGCCTTAAGATCCCCTGTATAGGATACGCGCTAATGGACTTTAAAATAGAAGGTGTTGAAATTGACCAAAAAGGTGTTTTTGTTGTGACGGATGAATGCTCCAGTAGTGCTTTTATAATTGGCATGAATGTAATTAAGCCATGTTGGGATGCAGTTTTTTATAACCCCGAGAAGCCCCTCTCTTTTGCTTGCCAAAGCCCAGGTTCCCAGCAGGCATGGAGAGAAGCCTTTGCCCTCTGCCGCAGAACTGCTGTCACTACGGAGGATGGATTTAGAGGATACGTCTGGCCAGCTCAAAGACGAGGAGTTAAGATCCCTGCACGGAGCGAGATCGTTGTTTGGGGACGGGCTCGAGCTGGACCAGCAGGAAGGGACTACTGTGGCCTGATTGAAGCCCTTGATGAACCGAACGCAGTCTCCGTGGCCCGCACGCTCGCGGTCGTCAAGAATGGTAGGATCCCTGTCCGCCTGAGAAACCTGAATAATTATCCCATCACTCTAGGACGCTACCAGAAGATCGGCCGCCTGTACCAAGTTGATGACGCTGACGTTCATGGTACCTGCGACGTTGACCTGACCCCAACAGTGACGGAGAAGTGGAGGTTGGGTTGGTAGAGGCAACGGATGGACATGAGGACGAACACCATTTCGACGTGCAGGACCTGGTAGATGGAACGCACTTGACACCAGAGCAAGCTGGTAAGCTGACTACACTCTTGCACAAATGGGAGAAAGTGTTCTCGAAACACGAGGAGGACTTTGGTAGGACGGATGCCGTCACGCACACCATTCCCACGGTTGATGCAGTCCCATAAGGGAGCGATTCAGACCATTGCCACCCCTCATGTATAAAGAAATGAGGTCCCTACTAGCAGATATGTTGGACCGAGGTGTAATAGCGGAGAGCTCTAGCCCCTGGGCCGCACCCATCGTCATGGTTAAAAGAAGGACGGGAGCTGGAGATTCTGTGTCGATTACAGGAAATTGAACTCTGTCACTCACAAGGACGCTTTTCCCCTCCCCAGGATCGAGGAGACACTGACTTCCCTCTCCAAGGCCGAGTGGTTCTCCACATTGGACCTCTCTAGCGGATACTGGCAAGTGGAGGTCGACCCAGGGATAGAGAAAAGACCGCCTTCACCACCCCCGTAGGCCTGTTCGAATTTCAACGTATGCCTTTCGGTCTCTGTAATGCACCCGCGACATTTCAGAGGTTAATGCAGCAGTGTCTAAGCGGCCAAATCACGGAGTCCCTGCTTGTGTATCTCGACGATATCATTGTGTACTCACCTGATTTTGATACTCACCTGCAGAACCTGGAAGAAGTCTTTGAGCGGCTCTGGAGGCATGGTCTGAAGCTGAGGCCGGACAAGTGTAGACTCCTCCAGCGGGAAGTGCAGTTTCTGGGTCATGTCGTCAACCAGGCTGGTGTAATGCCTGACCCAGGGAAGGTAACGGCAGTGACTGAGTGGGCTGTCCCGACATCTGTGCGAGAGGTGAGGGCATTTTTGGGTCTGGCCGGCTATTATAGGAGATTCATTCACGGGTTTGCGAAGATAGCTCGCCCCTTGAACACCTTACTGACCGGTATCCCAAAGAGTGATAAGAGGTCTTCGGTAAGGGAAATTGATTGGACGCTGGAGTGTCAAGCCGCGTTCGACCAGCTGAAGGAGGCTCTGACTAAGGCTCCAGTCCTAGCCTATGCGGATTACACCAAGCCCTTCAATTTGTACACGGACGCGAGTCATAGTGGGCTCGGTGCTGTGCTGGCCCAAACGCAAGACGGGAAGGAGCGCGTCATTGCCTATGCGAGTCGCAGCTTACATCCCGCGGAGAAGAACGACTCCAACTATAGCTCATTCAACTGGAGCTGCTGGCACTGAAATGGGCGATCACCGAAAAATTCAAAGACTACCTCACTGGAGCCAAATTCACGGTCTTCACGGACAATAATCCTGTCGCCCATTTACAGACTGCTAAACTTGGGGCTGTAGAGCAGAGATGGGTCGCCCAGATGGCCGCCTTTGATTTCGAAGTGAAGTACCGTGCCGGACGTGAAAACGTGAATGCAGATGCTCTGTCCAGATTTCCTACAGTTCCGGCACAGAAGAACAGCAGCACCAACACTGCAGCCGTTGTCGCTGCCACGACGACCCCCGACCAGGAAGGTACACCGGCACTGACGCTTGGAGAAGACTGGAACGCCCTACAGGAGGTAGACCCAACCATTCAGCTTGTCAGAAGGTATGTGGAAAGAGGGATAAATCCTAGCAAGCTCGAGAGGGAAGCGCTACCAGTTGCCGCTAAGCAACTGTTACAACACCAAAAGAAACTTTGCCTGTACCAGGGGATCCTCTGTAGGAAAGTGTTTGACCCCCATACCTGTGAACCCTGTTTTCAAATTGTCTGTCCAGATCCAAGCCACCAGGACGTATGGAAGAAATGCCATGAAGCTGCAGCTCATGCGGGCACAGAACGGACCCTCGCCCACATTAGGCGTAATTTCTTCTGGCCAAGTATGGAAAGGAGGTACACCGCTTCCAAACAGGATGTGTAGTTTGTAACCTCCAAAAAGATAGGACCGAACCAAGGGCCCCACTGAAGCCGATAGAGGTATCGTACCCTCTTGAAGTGGTCGCATTAGATTTCCTCTCGTTGCGTCGCCCCAATGATTTATACCAGAACATCTTGGTTATGACTGACATGTTCACGCGCTACTCTTGGGCTGTGGCCACTCGTGATCAGACTGCCAAAACCACTGTCCGTGCAATTTGGGCTAACATAATCCAGCCATTCGGCTGCCCATCCCGTTTTCACTCGGACCAGGGACCAAATTTTGAATCTGAGCTGATGAAACAATTATGTAGCATGTATGGCATTTCCAAGAGCCGCACTACTCCGTACCACCCTGCGGGTAACGGCCGTGTCGAGAGAATGAACCGAACTCTGCTAAATATGCTCCGGACTCTCGAGGTTGAGAAGCAAAGTAGATGGCCCGAGCACCTCCCTGAACTGTTGCATGCATATAACAATGTCATCCATAGCGCCACTGGGTTCGCTCCATCGTACCTTATGTTCGGCCGTCATCTCAGACTCCCCGTTGATATTAACCTGGGGGTTTTAGACCACCATCCGCGTCATGACTTACAGGGATGGGTTTCAGATCACCACAGAAAACTTTTTCACGCTTACGACTTGGCCCGTAGGAAAATGACCGACGCAGCTAGACACGAGAAACAATATTATGACCAGAAGGCCAAAGCTAATGCCCTTCTCCCCGGGGAACGTGTGTGGGTACGCGATAGGAACAGACGGGACCATGGCAAACTCCACCAGTGGTGGGAGTCCGAGCCCCACGTAATTGTTGACCTTGTTGGCGACTCCGGCCTAGTCTATCGCGTTAGACCAGAAAGAGGGGGTAAAGACCGAACCTTGCATAGAAATGCACTCAAACCTTGCATTGCTCCGACCAACCATCTGCCGATTGTGCCCCCGCGGACCGAAAGTGAAACACCTGAACTGCCCCTAATGTTGTACTACCCTGTCACTAATGTTGAACCTGAACATTCGCCCCGTCGATCCGCTCGTACCACGAGAGGACAATGTCCCGCTCGTTATAGAGACTGAGTTACCTGGCCAGGGACTGGCACCATTAAAGTGTGGGGGGGTGTGGGCCCATGGCCATTAATTATTATTTATTTTGAATCTTTATGTATATGTGTGATATTATTTGGTGACTCGGTTATGTTGCATGTTTGTAAACATTTTTTTGAGTTGATTGGTGCGGGCCCGCCCACACCACCGTCACTGGCTAGTCGCACCTGGGGACAATTACCAAATCAGTGCAGCAGCAGAAGTGGACCACGAGCCAGGGATAAAAGGAGAGTGTGTGACAGACAAAGGGAGACGTCACCCAGGGGGAACACGTAGAATGTAGAGCGTCAGACGCCAAGAGGGCGACGACAGTGTGCAGGGTGTCCGGTGTCAAGGCAGAGAGGCAACTCTGGAGCAGGTACGACGCACGTACGGTTTGACCGCAGAGGACGAGGACCAAATGGCACGGGCTTATGGCAACAATTGAGCGCAATCGGCCGCTTGGACAGAAGGGCAGACAGACAACGGTTGAAGCACCACGACGTGGAGTACACGCAGCGGCAGGGGAAACCCTGCCTCTTCTGTGAGTAGCCTGAAGTGAAAGTGGTGCTTCTAAAGTGGGAGCCACGCGCTCCGAGTGTTTCTTGTGTGTGCACTTTTGCTGGCCTGTGTGTTACCCGGCAGGCGGAAGGGGCGCCTTCGGAGGAATCGACCGACTGGGGGAAACGGAGACGGGTCTGAGGACGAAACACCGCGCACCGAATAACACGGTGGCAGGGGAAACCCTGCCTCCGCGGTGAGTATTGGCATTGGAGCGGTGTGATACATTGGGACGTGGATAGTCTTGAGCCTACGTGGCGCTCCGTGTGTAGAACTGTTCCTGGTCTGTGCTGTATGTCCTAGGGGAGAAGACGGTGGGAGTAGACCAGGGAGACCCTGGGTCCACGACTCAACACTCGTGGCGTGACCGGTTCTGGACCCCCGTCGTTTTGCCGTTTTGCACAATTCCCTTCTTTTATTGACTTTTATTGTTCCTACCTTTTTAAATTGATTAGGCCTAGTTTTTAACTATTTTTGATTGTCGTTGTGTTATTGCGGTAATAAATTTGAGTAACTTTTTCTATAATTCTCTGGGTCTCACTGCTCACCCCCGTGATTTCGAACCTCGTAGCCTTGTATTCGGGTCCTAGTCCCATAACTAGGTGGCGTTGTCGGCTTCCAAAACACTCACTAATACAACCACCGGCTACAGTAGGGGGAGGTGGGGGTTGTTATTTATGTATATTTGCTGGTGGGGACTATTTTAATGATTTTTTTTAAGCACTGTAAAAGCACTTTGTTACATTTTGTATGAAAAGCGCTTTATAAATAAAGTTTGATTTGATCAGCTTTTAGGAAGGTTGATGATTGATATGTTGATCTACTTCACGCACGTGAGGAGTTAGTAGGCTGAGTTATTTAATTTTTTTCATGAAAACAAAACGAAACTTATGATTTTCTTATCTGTTGATTAATAAAGATAACCTAACTTTGAACAGCATACACATTGCTTGTTATTTTTCTTCCTAAACAATCCTAATCTTAACCTACCCCTAATCCTAACTATTGTAAACTAACTCTTACAATAATTGTAAAACATAAAATATTAACTTGTGGATCTGCTCCTACCAGCGCACTATCACGGCAGATCCGCCTCACCGTCGTGGATCTGTCTCGGCTCCGGGTCTGCTTTCTATTATTGGAAGGGACTCATGTTGCTTTGTCATTCAGTTACCACTCATGTATTAAGTTGCTTCTGTAGCCGCAATCTGCCCAAGGCACACTTACCAAGGTATGGACAGTGTTGCGCTTAACTATCGGACCCCAAAGCAGAGACTGATCCAGGAAGCAACTTTAACGGTTTATTAAACAAAACTCAGAGGCAGGCAATGGTGGCAGGGAGCTGGCCGACTGGAGCAGGACACCGGAAGGATCTGGGCAGATGGAAAACAGCAGGTAAGTATCTTGAGGTATGTAACAAAATGTCTTTCAAAAAATCCAGGTACAGAGAAGAGCTACCGAACAGGACGGAATTATCTGGCAGTTTGGTGCTGAGACATCCAGGTATTTCTACTGTGGTTGATTAGGTAATGATGTGCAGGTGTCTAGTCTCAGTCACCACGAGGAGTCAGCCACGCCCCTGCCACGCACTGCTCTGCTGCAAAAGAAAAAACAAAAACGGGGAGGGGGACAGCGCACAAGCCAAATCATAACAGACAGGAAGCCTCGAAACCACGTCGAAACATAATTATGCTGGTATTGAGCAGCCACCTTTGATACAAGCTGCCATTTATCCAATCTTTTTTTACACTTATTTTGGTTTTCATAAAAGGATCTTGAACTGTTGTTGCGTGAGAGGCAGTGAGTCTTATCTTCATCATCAAGTCACATCACACTGCTGCTCTGAAATGGTCCTGATTGCTCTGGGTAAAGCAGCTGCACGCTCCAGATGTACATCAACACACTCTCAATGGAAAGTGTTTATTTTGCGTCATAATTAAATATTTAGTGTTCCTTTTGCTATAGCAGAGGTTGGTTTTGTGGCTAAATCAGATTGGCCCTAAACACGAACACTATATCTGCTTAGCACATCTGGCGGAACAGAGGTGTTGATAATGGAGCTTCATACAGTTAGTCCTGCATTATCTACCAGCGTGGGACTAAATACTTCAAATCATTGCAGTAAGCTATGATATATGTTCTTTTTTGTTTGTTCTTATTTGTTTTTGAGATCATTTGATTGTTCTTTTAATGCTCTTTTTGTAAAGATACACACTTTCCAAATCCAAAAGGTACTAAATGAGCAAAACATTTTTACTCAGGAACCTGGATATAACCAGGATTGTAACTGCACTCTTGTTTGAAGCATTTGATATATGTAGCCATTTCATTTTGAGTTTGAAAATTGAGGTCTTCCACGAAACTATACACTATATGTTTGATGTGGCCCAGAAGGATGTGACTTCAACTAAAACTTTATGGGCAAAGTGGTAATAATAAAATAAATAAATGATTAACCCTGTCCTTAATTTGGATCAGTGGTACATGTGTGGTACTGTGCCTTCTTCAGGTGATTGTCTGCAATTTTAAACTTTATTGATTTTGATAGGAATAATTGCATGCTTTTTATGCATTTAAATGTAAACCCAGCTAATTTAGTCCAATTTAACTCTATATTGGACCCATTTTTGGCCAGGTTTAGCCCTGATTTTTTTTAAGGCCTGGTAATATTTAGTAAGTAAGTAATATTGTCATTGTACAAGCGTGCAACGAAATAGTGTTCAGGTGTTAGTCCTGAGCTGCTGCGGCTGAGCCGCGCTGCCACTGTGTGTCAACAAAGTCTATGCTTTGTTTTTTCAACTACTTATATGTAGAAAGTTTGAGAACCTCTGATTGAGATGTAGACCAATACTGTCTTTTATTATTATTATTATTATTATTATTTGATTTTAGTGTGAGCACATGATACCTTTTTTTTCTATGGTGGTTCATAGTCTCCATGAAAACTGCTATTAGTTATTTTATTTACACTATTATGCCATTTTGGCTTAATCAAAATCTATGAACCACAGTAAACATGTAAAACAAGCAGAACAAACCATTAATTACAATATAATGGTTTCCTAATAATGGTAAACAAATTGATTTATGGTTGTGACAAATTATGACTGACCACTAACTATAAAATATTCAAAACAATAACAAAAAAAAAAAGGATGGACCAGTCAATCCAACGTCAAAACTGTTATTACTGTGGTGTGTGTGTGTGTGTGTGTGTGTGTGTGTGTGTGTGTGTGTGTGTGTGTGTGTGTGTGTGTGTGTGTGTGTGTGTGTGTGTGTGTGTGTGTGTGTGTGTGTGTGTGTGTGTGTGTGTGTGTGTGTGTGTGTGTGTGTGTGTGTGTGTGTGTGTGTGTGTGTGTGTGTGTGTGTGTGTGTGTGTTTACCATGCCCTTGGTGTTTTATCGATTATATGAGATATCAAAGTGTGTGGGCTTGAAGGCACGCACAAGCACGACTCAAAGGGAGGTGGGCGAGAAAAGAGCTTCAAATATATTTCTGTATATTATGCAACAGTTAAACAATCAAGACGATGAGTCATCTCACGTCATGCGTCATGAGGTCTCTTACGCTTAGAGAAATTTGACAAAAATATATAGTCGACACGTAGTTGAACACGATTAAGGTTTATTTAAACATGATTTTCACATTTCCCCCCAAATTAGTTTGGCCCATGCGCATTTCTCATTGAATGTGGCATTTTTCAAGTGCTTTATGAGGCTTCTGTGCCGTATGCGGCTCAATAACGTGCCTCAGATCTGTACTAAAGCTGGGCCGACGGGCTAAAGGATGAAGTGCACCGTAGGGGTCGTCTCGCCCTGACCCTTGGTTCCCTCTCCGGTGCGCACGGCTGGTACGCATAGCTTGATATGAACGCAAGGAGACTTTGCGGTGCTGGGATGGACCAGTTTCTGTCGGCAGGCCGCCTCTCTTCGCCAATGTTTCAAACACCTCTTCCAGATTTGTACTGTCTTTTGCAGACGTTTCAAAATAAGCACAGTCATTTGCAAATGTTTGGAGAATATCTGCTGCAGACACCTCTCTCTGTGATTCTGGGACATCCACTTTGTTAGCGCACACAACTAGAGGCGCACACGACTTTAGCTTGGACTTTGCAGCCAATATCTCAGTTCGCAGAGCGCAAACTTCTTCAAAAGAACTGCGGTCATCCACACTGAACACCAGAAGAAAGATGTCTCCTGTAAAACATTAACATGTTAGATTAATTGATCTGTTTCTGTTGTTGTTAGAGTTAACATGAGATAGGCACCTGTCAGGATGGAGAGTCTCCGCTTGGCAGGGAAGTCTCTTTCCTTAGACGCATCCAGGATGTCGATTTGATAAGTCTCCCCACGGATACGGAAAAGTTTTCTCAGAAAGTCTTCTGAAGTTGGCTTGTATTCGTCCACAAATCCATCCCGAAGGTATCTTCTTAAAATTGAGGTTTTTCCGACTCGTGGCGCACCAAGCACCACAATGCGCTTGCAGTTCTGCGGCTTGGTTAAAGAACCAGGATCTGTTTGGTGATCTTGACCAACTTGTCTGTGCCTCGACTGACTTTGAAGAACCAAAGCTGCCAGATGGTCCAGGGGAGACTGTTTGCATTCAAAATTGTTGCCACTCTGAAGTTGCACAGCTGCATCCGAGTGCGTCTGCTTCTCCTGTCTCCACTGAGATGTGGCCACTTTAAGCATCCCCAGTCCCGCTTTAATGCCAGCGGAGCCGAGGTGCTGTGAAGCACTTTTGTACGCCAGCATGACTTTGGAGGAGCCCACATTCTGCCCAGGGAATTGATCATTGTTCTGCACAGAGCAGCGAAAAAGAGCTGGCGTCTGCGCGCTGGGCATACTCACTTCCATCGTGCTCGGATGGAGACGGTGCTGCAGAAGGTTTGTGATGGACTCTGATGATATCACACCCCTTTAAATAGTCTGGGATGAAACCAACCTAAGTCCAACCCCGCGCATCCACTACGCACAATGATTGACAAGATCAGTGCCCATTGATTTCAAACGCTGTTGGCTACATTATTTAAAAAATAGGTAGACGAGGCTAATTCAAGTATTTTATTATATAGCCTATGCGATAAGTTAAGCATAGTATTTTGAGGGATCTAGCTAGAATCAGAGCTATGCGCCCAGAAACTACAATTACCGGAGCACACAGCGCCCTCTAAAGGTGTGCTTGGGTACCTTCATCAGTTTCCTTGGCAACGTGAACCGTATACTTAGTGTAGTTTAGCCTGTTTATCTACAGTAGATAAGGTTTTCTGTAATGCCAATGCGGATTAGGTTTACTGCATTTAAACTATCATTAGCCTTTGCACTTTTCTGTATGTAAACTTTTCCCTTCGATGCAACACGAGCTGCTTAAACCGAGCAAAATGGATGATATCGACACGACTGGACTCCGTGACGCCGGTGAGGATTTCTGCTCGCTGTTTGCTAACGCTATCTTAAATTGAGTTAATTATTAAAACATATTTGTGTTTATGCAGAACCCTACTGGTTTCTTTATGACAGCAAAGGAATGATTCTGCCTCACAGCATTTTGGGTAGCAAGGAACATTTCAGGAGTTATGTGGAGGCCAGAGGAGAGTTAGGGGTACTCCTTTCCTGATTGACTTATGAGCACATTTGTGTGATCAAAGTACTGTTTTACTCTCTGATTTTTCCATTACAATGAATAGCTTTTGGAAAAAATACCAAACAGTGGCCATCCATTCGAGGTAAACAAACATGAATCAAATGTGATGGGGAATCAAAGAAAGGTCCCCTCATGTGTTCAAACAAATGCTTTGTATAATTGGAATAGACATATGATGCTGCGTAGACGTCAACGAGACAGTTTGTCAGGTATGAAATACAGAATTGTTATTATTGCCTTGAATAAACTGTAACTAACATATTGCGATTTTGGTATCTTTGAAGGTTTGCTGCGCAGGCCGGCCCAAAACCTACTGATGAATCACACAAATCGATACAGAGAAACTCAGGAGAGAAGGGAGATGCTAAACCAAGTCTTGCCGCTTGTTCACTCAGGTTATGTACGTATGACTATTTCTGACCATTTGAGTCATCTGTTTGGTGCTGCAGTCGTGGGCCTTCATATCGAGTGTGTTGCAGGGTCACTGTGTGGGCAGTGGATTCTGGAGGCTTCCCCAGCATTATGGAGATGAAACAAGTGGCATCGCATCTACACTGACTAAGACGGAAAGGGGCGTCCGGGAACCTACCACCCAAGTTGGCTTACCATGTAGCATACGTCAAGAATCAGGTTTAAAATTAGTACAATATAGAGCAAAATATGTCAGAGTTTTGTATCTGTACCTTTTATCTTGTTTTGTTCACCTCAGAGAAATTAAATTTAAGCATATAGCCTTTTTTTCTAGGTCTGAATGTGGAAGATACAGCGAATGATGCATCTCGCGGTTGGGATCAGAGCATTTATTTGAAGCAACAATACCACATGCTTGGAGAAGTTATACAAGATCTTGACTTCAACAGGCCGGTAGAGTTACTGTATTTGATTAACTTCAGGCTTTGAAACACATAACATAACTATTGTGCGATTATAGTGCTACACATTCCTTAATACACATTAGTTTAAATCTGAAGCCGGGCTCCACTGAGGTCTGTTCATTTTAACAATTTGTAAATTACTGTGTGATCTCAACCTACAAACCTCAGACAATATTTATCATCATAAATTCTCATTATATAAAGATCCCAGATGGAAAGCTTGATATGTTCAAATTTTAATTGTAAACTTTCCAGGCTTTATTACTATATAACAAGTGATGATGTGCTCATACAGGCTGTCTACAGCTACAGGTCACTGAGAAACATGATTGTGCTCTAGCAGTGGTTCTCAACTAATGTGGCTGTACGACATACCTTCAATGTATCACCACCAACCACGACCCCCCAAAATGCAGCTTTTATAGAATTTTAGTTTTTGTTTGTTTGTTTATTGGTTTATTTGTTAGGGACAGTGCATGTTAATGACCGCACCACACCAGATTGTAGCCATCGGCTAATTTGCATTCGTTGTCCCACACTCGCACTCTCAAACACACTCTCATTCATCCCGGCCTATTGTACATGTTTTTGATGGTAGGGAAACCGGACTACCCGGAGGAAACCTACGTAGACATGGGGAGAACATGCAAACTCCACACAGAAAGGCCCCATCAAGGTGGGAATAGAGCCCGGGACCGTCTTGCTGTAAAGCACACGCACTAACCGCTGTGTTACCGTTTTAATAAATGTCATCTCAAAACATACAAAGGACGGCTATTTCTTTACAATGCTCTGTGGATGTGTACATTGCTCATATGGGTTTTAAAAAAATATTGAAACATTTTTTTCAACATGTCTATGTAGGCTTTCTCCATCTTCAATGAGTCATCTTCTGTACTCTGTAGTAGAAGTGTAGAACGTTTCACCTCTCATCCAAAGGCTTCGTCAGCGACATTGTTTATTGGTAACGGTCCTGCTTGGCCCACAAGTTGGATTCCATGTTTTCTGTCCACTGCAAGCACTCCTTTAGGAAGGAGATGGAGGTTCAGGCGCAAATGGACTCAGCCTTAGCAGTAACAGGTGTTGATAAACAAATAAACACTCCATGATGACATGTCTTCTTTGTAAATCTCTCTGTGACAAACCAGTGACAGGTGACAATAACTCTGTGTTCTGGCGACTGGTGGCTGATGCTTATGATAGCTCTGACAGGAACGAATCATCCTGTCAGCACCTCATCCATGTACATATAAATACAGCAAATACATGAACAAACCTTGGACAAAAAACATTTTAAATTGCCTCAAATTGATATGCCCACATACAGAAAGTCACCGAGTTATATTATGCTTATGTGTGTATGTGGTGGTTTACATCAATGTGCTGTATTTTCAGGACATCAATAAACTGGAGGTAATTGGCTCCTCTAAACCATTTTGTTGTGAAACATGTAGCAACGCATCATCGAAGAACACAAATAAAGAGGAGGAGCCCACAGTTGAGTATGATATTTCTTGTTATTGACCATTAGATGTGATCCGAGCATACATCATTTTAGCTTCTTAAACAGTTTTACACTCCTGTTTAGAGACATAATACTTAAAAGTAATGATGTGGAGCCTGATTCAAAGCACCTGCCTGTTCCAGCCTTAAGGATCTCCGGACAACTTGCTAACTGGACTGGAAACTCCAATGCAAATCAGGTACTACAGCTAGTGTGAGCAAGTACAATGTGGTATTCTACATTCTTATCACCTTTCACAGCCATTAATATTCCAGTATTGACTGATCAGGGCCAGGTTGGGATCAATACCACTATTTTGTTTGAGTCCCTGACTGGAAAACTACAGATGTCCCACATTGAGATACACAACGAAGGAAGCGCTGCTATCTTCTACACCTGGAGCGACGTCCTCTGCCTCACCACTTCCCTCACCTGCTGCCATGCACAATGACACCAGAATGCTTCTACTTCAACTCCTCCTCCGGTAAACACACCTGTCTCAGTATTCCCACACAGCACGCCGTCCACAGTGTGTTCAAATGGGAACTTTACACACCTTACTGTGCAAAGATTGAGTGGTTCCGTGATTGAAACGCATTATTGGAGTTGGATGTAGATGAATTGAGGCCATTTACCATTGCCAATTGAAAAAACTTCATTTGTGTTTTATACCCTTAACTATTACTACTTTTTCCAAATGCATTTTTACTACAAACAGGTGTGATCCTTCCTGGTGAAACCCACATTGTAAAATGTAGTTTCAAGTCGGACAAGCCTGGCCTTCAAACAGAGCTCTGGCAGCTGAATACTCACCCTATCCTACTGCAAGGAGCCCCATACAGGTCACTTTGAGGGGTGTGGCCCTGTATCAGGACAGTGCAGCAAACCACCGGCTGTACATTGAGGTGTGTTTGACAGTTTCAGTGAGTTGTGGAAGATGTTAGTATCAGACTGTTACAACATAAAATAGTAATCATTTCTATTGGCCTGTAAACACTCTGAACCCATGAATATAGACTTGAATGTACCATTTCATGTTTGTTTTCTTTCTAATAACCAGAAAAAGCTGGAAAAGAAACTAACTCTACAAGTATGCCGGTCAATAGTGTATAACTTGGTCAAAGGAATCGACACACCTGAAAGACCCAGCTCCCCTGCAGAGCTCTGTGAAACTGAAGAGCAGGAGTTTCTACGTAAAAACCCCAAGGTGAACCAAAACAACGCACTATTATACTGCTCAAAAATAGCCTAACTGTTACTGTTTTGTCAGCACTATTAATGCTTCCTGGATGATTCAGAGTCCTTTTATTGTATAACCTTACTGACTTTATCATTACCTCCTATTATTTGATACAAAATGGCATTATCAGTGATCCACCATGATAGTCCTTCTATAGGGGCTTCATAGTATATTATATCATGTGTTGTCTTATACATTCATTTGAGGTTATAAACGTGTACTTTTCACCTTTTATTCAAGTGCATTTTATCCAGCTCAGCTTTACCCAAATCCAAAAGGTTACAGCCTATAGGCCAATGGAACGCCTCATTTGAAAGCGAAGACCTACAAAACTCATGTAAACGGATCTTTTTCCTCACATTGTCCCTTTTTTGACATTATTTTCCATTGCTGTTGGGTTGCATTTTTGTTGCATTTTTGTCACATTTTTGGCCACATTTTCATCAGTTTCCTGTCACTTTTCTGTTGCTTCTTTGTCACTTTTCCATTGCTATTTTGTAGCTTTTTGTTGTGTTTCGTCACACTTTTTGTCACTTTTCTGTCACTCTTTTGTCACTTTTTTGTTGCATTTTCGTCACTTTTTGTCCCTTTTTCGGCACATTTTTGGCCATGTTTTTGTTGCTTTTTGATTATTAATGCCAAACTGGAGAAAATGTGCTTAGTTCAGGTGGGGATTAAGAGGTTAATGGTACAACGCTGGTAAAGTTGCTTGTTACTAAAGGACCATATTTCACAGCTCAGGCCAAAAAAAATCCTCAAGATGTTTCTTTGTCACAGATTTGTTATAAAAACCAGCCAGTTGAGGAGTTAAAGAAATTGTGGCTCAAAGTCAAACCAGAAAGTGCCTGGGATTTGTCTGTCAGTGCATTGCGGCAGGTACAGTACATGCTCTACCACATTGTAAATACACGTGGCAATCAGAAACAATATAGTGAACTTAGTAGTTTCCTCCTTTAGGCACTGCTTTCTTTACCTGATGATGAGGTAGAAGGGGTCTGCCTAAACCCAGAGACCGGGTTGGCCCAGCTCAACTCTCTGCTCTTACAGCTCACTGACCCTTCACCTGAACTGCAACGTCCAACTGTAGCAGCTTTAGGGTAAGGCTAAACGTTTACATAAATCACACTCATATAGGTACACTTGCTATCAACAAATGGGTTTCAGAAACAACCGACTGAGCTACAGGAATTATTGCACAGCCACACAAGCTTTACTGTATGAGTGCAAACCGAGAAAGTGCTTAGTGCTTTGTCAGGAAAGATTTTAACTAGTGGTGGGTCTTGATAAAAATGTTTAATCGAGTTCATTATTATGTTATTAGTTAATATCAGTTAACTAATAATTTATTTCGGGGTTGTATTTATTAGGTATATTTTAATTTTTCGTGGAGATGTGAGGACTGTGTGATCATTTCAAACACTTCAAAGACAGATGCAGTTTGATTTATTTTGGAGAATGATCTTTAAAAAAATATGAAGTAGGCTTAACTGTGTGAATAAACAAGTTTGACAGTAACATTGTTTTTGGCCTCACGCTGTGTTTGTCCCTAAGCAACGTCTTGCAGGAAAAAGGAAACTGAAAAAGTGTCTGTGCCGCTAAAGTAAAGTGTGATTAATTTCAATTAATATTTTTAATCGTACTAAACCATGTGTAATTAATTAATCCGAATTAATCACAAAAAGTCCCGGCCCTAATTTTTACACATAGAAACATAGAATCCACACACACAGATGCAAAGATGTATTTTAAGCATGTTATTGTCATGTTATTGGTGAACCATATGTTACGTCTGTTGCAAACTTGATAAGCATGGTATTTGCTGTGCCCGGCAGGCAGCTGATGTGGCGGGACCTAGTGGACACAATGACCAGTGAGGCAGTGAGGCTCACACACCTGCTCCATCTCCCAGAAAAAGACACATGGATGGATAAAAATGACAATAAAAAGGAAGAAGTCCTATCTGACCAAGGTCAGTGTGTACACTGAACTATGCCTTCTAAACTAATTCAAATTATTAACGGAGTGTCAAATATTGTGCCTTACTGTGTTATCGCACGACAGAAGTGACTGCCAGTTTAAATGAAGAAAAGTCTAGTAAAAAGGGGGATGTGGAAAAGACTATGGTCAAGTCTAAAAAGGAGGTGGCACCAGTCAAACAGGAGGTGAGATAATGTTACAAAGAGACAACTACATTATGCCATGTTTATTGGACATGCAGTGGCTCTAAAACAAAACACCCACATTGCTGGGCAGACCCTTTGCTGATGAAGTCATGAGTCACCTTCACCCTTTCATACAGGCTGTGCATGAATCATCTTTGGTGATAATGGCTGCTGCTTATTGTAATGTTGATTTGTTATCTATTGATAAAGATATGTGTTGTCTTCAAACCTTCTTCTTCTTCTTATCTTTCATATCTGACACAAAAGTATAGTAACCTTATTTTCCCAATCCTTTCATGAGTGAATGGGACCTGATTATTTTCCCCTCTTGTTTTGGTTGAGTCATTTTTAAGGTACAGTCTATTACTCATAGGCTGCCATGGCAACAGCACACTGTGAACATGTGCACTTATTTATTTAAATATGTGTGAATGTAGTGCATCTGTATTGGCCCAGGCTTTCTCACATAAAGTGAAGGTCATAACATGTCACAGAAGTTGGATGTAGTTTGGGCCATTGTTATGTCAAAACTTTTACTTGCAATAGGATATTTCTATTGCTTATAGAAACCTATATAAATTATGTTATACGACTATTATTCAGGCTCAGGTTTATTTATACCCAGAATTTGTTTGTAGTTGGCTTCCAGACACAAAGTCCCAACAATGCATATAAAATATTTTAACAATAAAGTGAATATTTTTTTACTTATTCAGTGAATCTGCTGTTGGAATAAATCTGTTTAATGATGATTATTGTGCGGCATAATATCTGTTTCCATCACAGGATAGAAAGAAAGGGAAGGGGAGTCGTACTGACCTGGGTAAACCGAGGAAGGATAGACCCAATAAAGAGGATGACCTACAGCTACAAGAAGAAGCCTCTGAAGATCTTGCTTCTGACACCAACATGACAAACATATACACTAGAGTCCTTCATCAAAAGGTTAGACTAGATCTAGTTTTCTGTATTAAATGCATGCTATTGTTCTCCATTCTCCTCAATAGTTTAAATCTTGTGGCTTGTGGAGCCAATTTAAAAGTTCTCTATGTATTGAATTGAATTCAATTAACACATTTTTCTTGTTTTTTGTTTGGCAGACTTATGGACTAATTGAAAATCTTGTGGAATCCCTCTGTGATGTTACTGACGAGTTGAAGCTTCCTGCTGATATCACACTGTAACGTTGGGAAACCAAAATAAATCTGAAAAAAATCAATGGTTTTCCTTAAGAAAATAAAATGTTTGGACAGTGGAGTTTGCTCTGCCTCTGTCATTGATTGGATAACAGTAGGTTAACGGTGATGCTGACTTTGCAAATGACGCTCTTCGAAGCCCGCCCCCTTTTACGCACCGCGTTGTGACTGCTGTGTGCGCCCGTGCGCTCGAGCGCTGCTTCGCGGGCCGTGAGGGGGTGAGAGAGAGCCGTGTGGCTTATCCGTGTCCTATGCGGATATTAGCGCCGTTTGGCCGCGTGAGTAGCTCCCATTATCCGGGGTAGATCTGTTCCCGTAACTGGACTCCAGATTTACAGCGTTTGCGTGTTCAGAACAAAGCAGTTTATCCCAGTGGCGAATGGTGGGCTACTGGCGACGCTGAGGACGCCTGGAAGAGAGGAACCCAAGCTCTGAAGATGCTCGGTGTACCGGGCAAGACCGGAGATGGCTGAGGTAAGGAGAGATACACTATAAGTGGATGCTATTCCTACTTTAAGAGTGGGTGCGGTATTAGCGGGCGTATTGTCTGCTAAATGTGTCCCGCTAATGGTGGCTACGGCTGAATGCATCACATCGCAACGTGCTCTCCTCCGCACAAGAGGCGTGTGTGACTGTGGCGATGTAGCCTCATGCAGAGCAGACCCTCATCCTGATGCTCTCCTCGGCCACCTGCACATACCTGCGGTTAAAGCGCATGCGCTGCTATCAGCGTGGACAACGCGGTGACGTAAACCGTGAGTAGTTTTGACGCATCAGGGAGAAAACGTGCGTTTGCCACTCTATTTCAAAGAAATAGTTCAGTCGGATCGTTTGTGCATGACCTTGAAGTGGTGCGCTGGTCCCTGATCACTACTGTATTACAGTATTAACAAGGATCATTATTTTTGTTTTTTCCAGAAATATTTCTTTCTTTTGTGTCACCTTGGCTCAGAGTAGTACTCAGCTACATTTACTCAAGAACATGAGTCACTTTATGAAGTGTTTTACCATATGGTACTTTTATTATAATGAATGTATCTGTCTCTTAATTGAGTGAAAAAATTGTTTCTCATTCCACAGAGTATATCTTTAAGTAAAAAAAGCTTCATGTTGACTAAAATAGATATGTAGTCTGTGTTTCATGTACTTTATTCTTCATACAAAAACATTATTCTTCATACAAAAACATTGTGTGTGTATTTTTCAGCCTATTACGATCTCAACATAATTTATGTCACTACTGGATTGTAAATCAGGTTTTACGCTCAAACAGTTACTCCGTACTCAGTACTCAAGTTGCATTTTCCGCAAGTACTTTTTACTTCTTCTTGAGTAAATTTATTTGCACGTAAAGTTACTCTTACTTGAGTAAATATTTCAGCTACTCTACAACCTCTGCCTTGGCTCTTGATGGAACCATGTGTGTTTTATTGAAGTTAAAGCAGATTCCTTTTACCAGTAGTGTACAATAATAACAACATAGAGTAACGATAGAAATATATCACACATGTTGGTATGATCCTGCTCCACTGTCTTGACCATTAGATGCTGTTGTAGGAAAACCAAGGCAGGTGGTGACCTTAACTTTACAGCAGAGGCAGCGTAGTGTGTTCTGTATCTATGTCAGAAAACACACAAATGCAGAAAGGTGATATTGGTTGAAGTTGCTGAGGCACACTGTCTTTTTTTGTCCTTGGTTTTCTCTGTAGATCTCTGTATAGAGAAGGGGCCGCACCAAAAATAACTTGAACTTACTGTAGTCTGCTCAACTTTATCCTATTGTACATTGCACTAAATTGTGTGTTTTGAATAGCTGATACTATTCAGTAGTAGGAGTCATTTTCAGTAAATATTTAGCCATATCAAGCCCCGGACTGAAGCACATTTAAACCAGGCCAAAAACAGGTCTACAACAAAACAAGACAAAGGCTACAGAGGAGGAAGTTCTTCACCAAGACAGTGATCCTTAAACAACACGTCTCTGGCTCAGCTCTGTGGACAGAGGCTGATCAGGCTCCTGTCTGTGTCCAGACTTTATGAAGAAAAAAAACTCAGCGGAAGTGCACTCATGTGTTCATTGTTATTTATTCAATTTCAGCCGCTCTTATCCTCTTTAAGATAAGATAAGATAATATAAGCCTTTATTGATCTCACAATGGAGAAATTCACTTGTTACATCAGCTCTCAAGAAACATTCAGGGTGTGCTAAACAGACAGGAAATGTGCAAATTAAATAGTAAATAGAGGAATCTTATATAATTTTTTTTTTTTTTTTAATATCCTTTATTATTTTAAAATATATGCACAAATATAACAATTTAATTTAAAAATACACATTTAGATTCCGTGGCCATAAGACCGTTGGAAGAGTTAAAAAAGAAAAGAAAAGAAAAGGTCCTAACAAAATGGAAAATTCACAAAGTGTTCGTTTCTGAAATGGCTTGTCAGGTACCCCTTAAATTCCCCCATAGACCCATGCTGAGTGACACAGTCATAGTCCAGGACGTTAAGCATTTGTGTAGCCAGAACAAAACACGACCTCCGCACTATACCCGCCATAGGCAGCGTCCCATCAGGCAGCACATAGTTCGGTCGGCGCACATTGTAAGGTAGAACCTTTTGTGTAGGGCGGTATTGGTCCAAAGCTTTGGGTGAAAGCCCATGATACATTTTATAAGCAAAACATGACAGAGCAAAATTACGTCTTGTTTGCAGTGTGATCAAACCCAGCCTTCTATAGTGCTCAGGTGCTATTTCTGCACGGTATGGCAGCTGGAGAATTATGCGCATACATCTCCGCTGTAGGCTTTCTAAGCAATTCACCAATGTTTTTCCAATACCACATAGCAACACTGAGCAGTACTCCAATCGAGATCTGATGTAGGCCTTGTATATGCGCAGCAGTAGTTCGTTGCTTCTCGGTGGCAACTTTGTCTTAAGAAGTCTCAGAACAAAAATTTCCTTACGAGCTGCTTTGCAAGTCTCCTCGATATGACGCTTAAATTTGAGGTCACTCGTAAGAATGACCCCCAGATGTTTTGTCTCATTTGAGAAGGGAATGGTCTGACCCTCAAACACAACCTGGTTGTTTAAGCGGCTGGCATATTGCTTTGTGAAGCACAGACACACAGTCTTAGAGGCATTAAACTTCATGCCCCAGGTTTTGGTCCAACGGCTAGCAGTAGCCAACGCATAATTCAGACCAGCAATAGCTAAAGCTGGATGTGTACTGGAAACTGTGATTATTGTGTCATCTGCATATGCTGCTGGAATAATATTCATACTTGAGGTAATAACACAGAACATTCTTCCAAAACAGTCAGTAGGTCATTTAAGAATAATATAAACAGAGTTGGAGCAATTACACTTCCTGGGGTACTCCGGATTGCACTGGTAAAGGTGACGAAAAGAATGCCCTATTCGTGTCTGCTGAAAACGATTACTTAAATAATCACGAATCCAGGCCAGCATTTACCATGAATGCCAAATGCTGGGAGTTTTTGCAGAATGGCATTATGCGGTACTGCTGTGAATGCATTGCTGAGGTCCAAGAATGCTGCTACACATGTTTCCTTTAGGTCTACAGCCTTTACCCAGGTATGATAGTCCAGTGCCAATTGATCCAGTGTAGAATGTTTGGGTAAAATCCAAACTGATTTTTAGAAATCAATACATTTTCCAATAAAAATGTCATCAGCCTGTCATTTACAATACTCTCAAGAATATACAATAAATAAGAAGCTATAACTTCTACCATGGCACAGAAAGCACTTCTGCGCTTTGCAAATACACCCGTTACGACTGTGTCTTACCTTGAAGTTCTTAAAAGGCAGAGAGACGCACTGTCCACCGCCGTGTCCCGTGAGGAGTCCTACCTCTGGTCCTCAGCGAGTCGTGATGCGTTTGAAAGTGCCGCAGAACCCTGGGCAAAACCCCAGCCCCCGGGCTTTAGCCTGGGGTTGACATTAGTCAGGTTTTCATCTTGACTAATGTGATAAAAGTCAAAGGGACTGTTAATAATATAGACCTGGTGTATTTAAACAATGTATACGTCAATCCTCTACTGGGAACAAAGGGTGCGATAGTCTACGATAGTTTCAGAAAGGAAGTTCTGGGTTTGCAGATATATGCATATACTATTAATATACTGATGTCAGGCCACATAACACCAAGCAAAAATAAGCAAAAGAAAGAGAAGAAATCTAATATAATGCTGGGTTGATTAAGTTAGTTGACACTTACAGGCCACATGGAACATTATAGTATTGTTTTTTGGCTGATTACGGTCACCTCAGTTCAGATTTTTGGGCAATGCCTGTTTTAAAGCAGAGCTCAGAGAGTGAAAGGCTTCACAGCAGCTCTTGGTGATGAGATCCCCTGTGTCCCTTTGTGAATGTGGGTTGGGTGTGTGCATTGTCTTATGCCTGCAAGCGCTAGAGTTGGCCTGAATAAAAGAAGTGAGGATGAAGTTTGATCAGACACCTGAGAAACTGCTTTTGTACGACCTACTTTACAGTGAGAAACGGTAATTGTGACGTCTTAATGCATTGACAATGTTCACACACCGTCAGGTTGCCATTCAATATTTATCCCTATGTTATGATGAAGTCTAATACTGAAAATATTAAAATTATTTTTTATGCTTAAAAAAATCTACCCTCAGGCCTGATTTTACCACAATGTTTACCACCACTGTCAGAATAAAAATTAAGCTTTTATTTTATATTTTTTAAATTTCTGAATTATATGGGAATTTAATGATTTTAGTGCAATAAAAACAACTACTTAACTTTTTACTTTCAGGTACGCCATTCAGCATCCTGACAAAGTGGAGGAGACTGCTTTGCCTTGACTTGCGGCTGGTCCGTGTTTGTTCATTGCCCTTCTCCCTCCCCCCATCACCGGGCGCCATGACAACCTCTGCCCTTCGTCGTCAGGTGAAGAATATTGTGCACAACTATTCAGAGGCGGAAATCAAGGTATTTAATCCTTAAAGGGTCACAACTCAACTTTGTCAACAATCTGTTATCAAAAGTAAACTGCCACTCTGTATCCCTCAACGGTCCAGGAGTGTGTTTGTTGCCTGATTTATGACCACCAAATAGCAAAATAAAAAGCAGCTATTACAAATTAGTATTATCTCATCTAAAGCCACACTGCGGAACCTTCAAGGTTATAACCCTTTTAAACCTTAACTCCAATTATTTATATAAAAAAATAGTTTCAATTACGGAGAATTTGATAATAAAAATTGCAAATGTATTGTATTAAAGGGCCTGATCTTGTGCTTCTAAACGCAGACTATAGCATAATATTTTGGCTTAGTAGGAGCGCACTTTCAGATCATGCCACCATCCAGATTAGCGCATTTACGTGGGAAGTACATGGGGTGGAGAAACACCCATAGCCAATGGCGATGTTGTGTAGAACATCCTTTTTCCTCCATGAGGGGTTGCGGGGGAGAACATGTGCTTTTGTTTTGGTCACGTTACCGCGAGTGCCGACCTGCGCCACAGCGGGACCGGCGCATTGAGTTGCCTTGAGTACGAAATGCGCGGTATAAATAAACATGCCTTGCGTTGCCTTGGCTACAACTCTTTCTCTCGGGACATGAACATTGTTTAGCTCACGATGGGGTTAATACAGTTTTTTGTTTGACCTGTGAGACCCTGTAATGCTTAAGGAAGAACACAAGGCAGCGATATGTAAACAAGGAAATGAATGTGAGGCTGCCATCAGAGCACCACTCTCAGTGCAGCTTGTAATAAACCACGCTTCAGCCTCTCTCTTTTTATTAGCGACGCCCTCTCACAAGGAGCAAAGGCACATAGCGCAACAACTCCGCCACTCGTAAAATAATCATATTGCTAGAAGCTTTCGCCAGGCACAAGATCTGGCCCAAAATCATTGGCATCATCTTTAAGGTTAAGGTGCATTATATGTCAATATACAACTCTACAAGGAAATTTGTCCTCTGCATTTGACCCATCTTTTGTACTGGGGCAACCCTTAAGGAGCAGAGCAGCCGTTCACATATCAAAAATATGTGAATTTTCTATTTCTAGCCACCCATTTGTATATGAGAGAAAAGCTAAACACTACAAAGATTAATGTGTACACAACCGTTCAAAAGTTTTGGGGTCACCCAGGCCAGTTCTATAGCTTCTATAAAACAATTTAAAAACACAAAATTATTACATCCTAGACATAATTCACAGTAAAATTTCAGTTTTGTTTTTTCTATGCTTTGTGTTTAAAGCTATTTCTTATTTTGTAGTGTGCACAGTAGAGTATTATACTGTATTTTGATTTGAAGAGAAGTGAAGGGGTACACAGTAAAAAACATATTTTTACTGTAGACCTATTCTTTTCTCATATTTACCATTGGCGCCAACACAAGAACATAAATAATTATCGCAGCAACAGAAAACATGCGCCTAATGTTCAGCTAGATAATATATGTTATTGCAATTGTTTGTCAAAATAAACTTAGGCAGGGAACTGTCCCTAATACATGCAGTAGAGTCCGCTGGCTTTAAATACCAATCTAATGTGTTCTTTAGTCACAACTTCACTATTTAAACACAAAAAACATTTCGTTGTTGAGTTTCTTTAAAGTTATACATAGTTAAAGCTACACATTTTAAAACAAAATATGAAGAATGTTTTCTAGAAGTCACCTTACCGGACTTATTAAAATCAAAAACTGAAAAATCCTTTTCTAGTGGTCTCTCACTTCCTGCTACATATGTATTGTACTGCACTGAGAGAGACAAAGCCGTATGTTGTGGTTCTGCGCAGGTCCGTGAGGCCACGTCCAATGATCCGTGGGGCCCGTCCTCGTCTCTGATG
Organism: Neogobius melanostomus; assembly: GCA_007210695.1. Lineage (NCBI taxonomy): Eukaryota > Metazoa > Chordata > Actinopteri > Gobiiformes > Gobiidae > Neogobius > Neogobius melanostomus. The sequence goes on along the minus strand of VHKM01000700.1, from coordinate 611,460 downwards.
TCAGAAATCGCTGACTTGACCTTCAATGTGGTTGCATTTGCTGAGGTCATGGGCATGGTGTGGAAACGGCTCAATGACAGCGGGAAAAACTGGAGACATGTGTACAAGGTCTGATAAGATTTGATAAAAAAAGAAAATAACTTGATTGCCTTCAAAAAAGCATCTTCATAAAGTGTGTCTAATCAGCACGACTGACCTGTATAACATCTGTGCAGGCCCTGACACTGCTGGATTATTTGTTGAAGACCGGATCTGAAAGAGTAGCGCAACAATGTCGAGAGAATGCATTCACTATCCAGGTAATCTGCAAGTGGAGAATTTGTCAAAACTTCAGTAAACATTAATAATATTAATTTATTAATTTCCATTTATATTTCTGTGTGTTTCTGTAGCGCACAGTACAAAGCCTTTTTCTACATTTTCTTCACCCAAATAGTATTCTATAGTTTTGCTTTGTTTTTTCTTTTTTTTTATCACAATCCTTTTGGACACACTTTGGATATGGAAAAGGCTTTTTTTTTCTTCTTATGATTATGATTGTTATATATTATATTATATTATGATTATCTAGTAATAAAAAATAAAAAATCAGAACATGTGCAATCATGAAACATGCCTCACAACAGTTATATTTGAGGAGGAGCCTCTACTTCTGAAGTAAATTCACAGATTTTCTCTTCGATGTTACACAGCTCCCCAGAGGCCTAGAGGGACCAGGGAGGGGTTGTTTGAAAGCCTGAAATATCTAGTTTCAAGTCTCTATTTCTTTCTGTTCTCAAGTTATGTCAGAAAATGACGATGACGTAGATGGCAGGAGAATGGACCTTATGGGATTCAAAAATTAAAGCGCAATTCGACACCCCCTCCAGCAGATGGCACCCTAGGCGCCTGGATCGCCTATGCCCAGGGCCGGTGAAATGATGTTCTTGTCAGTCAAGCTCTATCTTCAAACGCATTTGCAAATCTAACACAGAGACGACACTAAATATTGACTACCTACTAGAGGTTGATTGATATGTTTTTCAGATCCAAAATTGCCCATTTTAGTGTCAATAATTTGCTTTAAAGTGTCTCAACAAAGCCTTTGTTGGTCTATCTATTACCCACACCACTGATGGTCTTCTTGTTACTGGTTATCTTCTGCTTTTGAAAGATGGACTCAACACAAGCTTCAATTTTTGACCCATTATTCTATGCATCACCATTTTACCCTTGTCAAACGTACCTAAAATTGGCCGTTTTTGCTGCAATCACATCGTCTAGGATCATTAATTTATAAATTAAACAGTGTCCCTTGTTTTATCAGTACTGCCTTTTAATCATACTAACCAACCTTGTTTTTTATCTTTTGTAGACTCTTCGTGACTTTCAGTACATTGACCGCGATGGCCGAGATCAAGGGCCAACGTGAGGGAAAAGGCCCGACAGTTGGTGTGCCTTCTGCGGGACGAAGAGCGGCTGCGTCAGGAGCGGAGCCAGGCCTTAAAGACCAAAGAACGGATGGCGGGTGGAGGCAGCGGCAGCGGAGGAGGAGCAAGCAGTGTCGGGGGGTGTACGGGGGCATCCCTCCTGCTTACCATCCGGGCAGACGCACCAGCCAGCCTAGCATGGCCGTCCTGTATGGAGAGGAGTTCAGCCGCTCCAGAGGCTCTCCGTCCTCCTTTAACTGTAAGCACGCAGTTTTGGATATTTAGTATGTGATTTTTATAGCTAATCTTTGAAAACCTTTGCCACAATGAAAAACCTTGTGCGACGAGAGTCCCTCTAGTATCCGGGGCGCTTTACATTTTACTGCAGTACACTTGTTCTAGACCTTGTTACCCTGTCTTTGATGGTTCATTGCCTCGATCGATGGTTCTCAATCAGATGTTATTCATTTTAATTAGATTGGAACAGATTGGAAGCTTATTTGTTTAGCACTTTTCACATGACACCCAAAGCGCTTTACATGGTGTAAGGGATTTGTGTTTCATTCACTCCCCTGGGGATCTTCACTATAGACTTGGCCCTCGCGGGGCACGTAGTTTGGTCGTAGTCGCGCCCGCGCCATTAGCTCTAATGATAACGGCCTGTCAATCAAAGTCCGGCCCTCATTAATATACGAGATTTCTAAAATGTTTCTTACGAAAACCAGCCTGGTTCCTTTAATTATAACCAACCCAGCGTTATCACAGGAGGAATATCTAGCTGTAGAAAGTTTAGGAAAATTAGAAACCAGGCAGACAGTTGTTTTTAACACGTCTAAAGTAATAATAATAATAATAATGCATCGGTTTTATATAGCGCTTTTCTGGACACTCAAAGACGCTTTACATTGCACTATTCATTCACTCCATACTTGATGGTGGTAAGCTACTATTGTAGCCACAGCTGCCCTGGGGTAGACTGACAGAAGCGAGGCTACCAGTTTGCGCCATCGGCCCCTCCGACCACCACCAACCACTCACTCACTCACTCACTACATTCGCTAGGCTTCCTGGTGTTACCAAACGGTCTCCCATCCAAGTACTAACCAGGCCCTTCCCTGCTTAGCTTCCAAGATCTGACGGGATTGGGCATAGCAAAGGCAGTAAAGTGCAATGCTTTCTAATGGGAGACTAGCTGCTATATGGAGGTACTACAGCAATGGTGGCCCCAGTGTCACGGTCTTGAAGCAGAGCAGCCAGCGGCCATTGCTCTGCATCAACGACCCCTTTGACCACCACCATTGATTCATGCACACACATCATTCATCCTGGTCTGTTGTAGTTTAGTAATACTTTTGTCCAATGTACATTTATTATAGACCCCTTTTAGACCTGGTTTACTTCTGTTTTCTCTATGGGATACCTGGTGCACATTTCTCATTTAAGGTACACATTGGTATTCCACCGAGTGCCCCCAGTGAACACTCTGTGCTGAAATTAAGCATCTTGGCTCCGGCAGCACTGTTCAGCAGCTGCACTGTCAATACTGCAGCGTAGGATATTCAAATGGCCGCCCCTGAGCCTTATGTTCCTGTCCTGGTCGACTCAACAGACTGGCCTCTCTGTTTTCTTTCAGCATCGTCCTCCTCTCCGCACGCTGCGTCAGACTTGGAGCAGGCCAGACCGCAGACCAGCGGTGAGGAGGAGCTGCAGCTACAGTTGGCCCTCGCAATGAGCCGAGAGGAGAGCCAGAAGGTGAGATACAAACAAATAAAACAAATAAATTAATTATTCCCCTCTTGGATCAATGCAGTCTAAGGAGATTGTGAAAATATCATCTACTCCTACACTCACACAACACAAGTGTCCAATTCCAAATTCAATTGATGAAACATTACCATTATGTTTGTGTTACCATAGAGATAACAGACACTCTGCTATGTGTTACTTTAAGCCTTCACGAAGAGAAGCAGGTGCTGTGAGGTAACTGTTGCAGCTCCCCATAGTCTAGTTTTCTCAACCACAATCCAAAAACCAGTTGCATAATAAAAATTAGTAATAAAAATAATATTTAAAAGACACAGCAGACTCATACAGTTTCAAGATTTGTTCAAAACGTTCAGTTATAGCCTGGTAATAGGATGGAAATATCATGGTACCTAAAAGTGTAAATGTGTATTACGGGAATTACATGCCGTGCTTCTAATCTATTTTATGGTTATATGACTAATCCTAACTCTTAACCCTAATCCATTTATAAATACTGTCAGTTATCTGGGAGCACAGTTGGGACAGTATTTTCTTGGTAATAATATGGAAACAATGCTGCGAAATGCATTAAACATTTTTATCGCTAGTTCCCATCCTATTACTATGTTCATACTCTGCAGTAAAGTAGTGTAACCAGGTAAAAGCATTTCACCATATTGTCTAGCATTTTGTAGTATTGTCTTTCATTTAAGATCTCCGTGTGCCACATTTGCCTCCATTGTGTCTTTTAAACTGTTAATATGTGGACATGTCTACTTCTGCTGTCAATGCCGTGGTCTGCCTGCAGGAACAGCGCTGTCGCCAAGGAGACGAGTCCCTTTTGCAGAAGGCGCTGGACGACAGCCGCATAGAGAGCCAGGCAGGGGAACAGGAGGTAATTTCAGTATATTTCTATGTGCTTGCGTGTGGGCGGATGCAAAGACCTATGAGTTCACGGTATGTGCGTAAAAGCGTGGAGTAAGTGGGCGGCTGCGTTTGTTTTTGTGGGTGGTTCTTGGACAACATGTAGAAGGTGCAGTGAAGTTTGGATCGTGAAAAAAAGGAAGAGGAATAAAAACATAAATCAGGAAAATGAGAGCGCTTCAGCAGGGACAGAAGGAAAGAGACACTACAAAGAAGACCCTGCACCTTGGTAATTACTCTATCTCCTCTGACCTTGAGCCTGGAGTTTCCCTGAAGACACACTGCTGGCTCTTTTACATTGTGCCAGTGACAGACACAATGCATTACTTTATTTCATAAAGGTTCAGCTCAGCATCTTATGGTCTCCTTATTGCTTATTTGATTATTCCAACTGATAAATTGATTTCCCCTTGAAGGGTTATAAAAACGTCTTCTGTTTTAATCAAACCTTTCTCAGCGGTGTGTGACTGTGTCCAAAACTGAAAAATGTTAATCGAAGGTTTTCATACCTGTAACATAACTTATGCAGGTTTCCACCGTATTACCTAGATTACAAAGAGAGACTACCCTGATACAACATTGATCCTTGGCTCACTGCATTATGTGAAAAATAATACAACTTTTAGAATTTTATAACAATCAAAAACCTTCCATCACAGAATATGTCCTTAAAGGGACTAGATGCAAGTTGGTCATTTTTATATGCACTACTGCCACCTCAGGTCTTATGCGTAACTGTAGTCTCCATATTAAGGAACAGGCCATCGTTTTTACATACTGAGATATATTCTTACCTGAGCATAGACAAGTTGATGCGTACAGTACCTGTCTGGTCTTTGGGCATGCGTTCAGTCACGCAAAAAGACCAAAGATGTTGTTCGCATTTGGCCTCTCCCGCATATTCCTATAGCTCCAAACGGGGTGAAGTTAGAAGCCACCACGCTCTTCCACAGGCACAAAGACTTCCTTTAAGTTTGTGCATGATAGCACTTCGGACCCAAATTAACACCTTTTTGAGTGACAGTGTAGGATTTTAGTGGAAGTTGTGGTGAATAGGTCTGGGCTCATTCTACACATTAGGACATTGCTGGAACATGTAGGGGGAGGAAAATACATAATTTTAACATTTAACAACTCCGTATAGGCCCTTTAAATGACTTTTGTTCTCTCCATGTCTCCATGACTCCATGACTGAAACAATAAAGTTTTCTATGCCCTGCAGTCATCCATGTTGGACCTGGTAGACATCTTTGGGTCCTCATCTGAGGGTCCACCTCCCTCCTCGGACCCCTGGAGCGCAAAAGAGGTCAACGAGGTCACCGCTGATCCCTGGCATTCTGTTGGTCAGTGGACACTTTTTACCATAAATGCTCTGCTCTGCTGCTGTATATAATCTGTTGTGTAGAAAGGACCACTTTATAGAGCTGAATCTCCTGTTTTTCAGGAGTCCGCTCCAGCACTCCGGTGGGTGGTAGTCCTTGGACAGAACCAACCCAGTCACGTCCCAAAACATCAAATCCTTGGGCATCAAGCGCCAGCCCTGGCAAAGACCCCTGGGAATCAGCGCCTGCCTCCTCCAATGTCGTCAACGATGTGTGGCACAGCCCATCTGAAAGTGGTGCGGTGAATGTTTCAATTCAAGAACTTCTGCTATCACATGAAAATAATTACAAAAATATCTTTCTCTCCAGAGAACGGCTTGGCAAGTCCTTTTATAGCACAGAATGAAGAGGAGGACAAACAAGAGTATCCTCAAGTGAACTCTCCTCTGCCGGCCAGTCCTACAGGTGCGCTACGTTATCAGTCCAGAAAACACACAATATACTGTAAGATAAGATAGGACTTTATATAAACATTTAAAGTACAATTACTAGACAGAATAAAGTCATATTGTCTGGACCATTTGAAATGTTAATGGTCTTAAATTTCATCTCCAATGGGCACTCAAAGCTTTTTATTCAGTCGTACACTAATCTAATTGTTGTAATCCAGATGCAGAGCTGTTCAGTGACAAGCCGCTCTCAGACCCATTTGCTGGAGGTGAATTGGATCCGTTTGTGACCGAGCCCTCAGCTAAACCACAGATAAATGGAAGAGACACAGCCAGTCCAGAGATGTTTAACTTGTCTCGATTGGCGCCTCCTCTCAGCACTCCCACGACGCGCATGTGCAGGACCCCGGAGACTTTCCTGGGGCCTACGGGAGCTTCACTGGTCAACCTGGACACACTCATCCCCCCACACCCACCCACTAAGATGCACAACAACCCCTTCCTCTCAGGTACGAACAGCCATACCTATGTTTCTATTTTGTATGTACTAACAACAAACATACAAAGACAATTAAAATAAAACATAAAACATTATAGGATTTTATTTCCAAAATTCTCATCAAAATGCCATACCATACTTGTAAGTTTTTGATGGAGAACAACATTGATAAAAAGCTCTAAAATGTTGTTTTTGCATATTCTGGAGTGTAAATTTTGACCCATCCGCTGTCCCTCCTAACAGCGCTTTCTCTTTCCTCAGGTCTGAGCAGTCCATCTCCCACAAATCCCTTCCACTGTGACCAGCCGCGCCTCACTCTGAACCAGATGCGCCCAGCGTCGACCTCTCCGCTCCCCCCCACATGCTCTCGTACAGCCCCTCCCTGCCTCTGCCCCTGCACCACCCGCTCCCCGTCCTGCCCTCGTCATTCACTCAGCCGCCCGCCGCCATCCTGGACTTGCCCGCCAACTTGCCCCAGCCCCTACTGCCCCTCTCTCCACGGCAGGTCCCACGCACACAGTCACAGAGCAACAACCCCTTCCTTTGAACGCTTTTGGACGAGCACCAGCGAGAGACTACGTTTTAAAACCTGCAGTGGCTTCAGGAAGTATCCATATCCCTCAGTTTATTCTTATTTTATTATGTTGAAGTCTGTAAATATTATTTTTTTTCATAAACAAATCTACATTCAGGCTTGTGTAGCGGCTGTGCATTTCTTTATCATGAGTAAAGAATGGAATTTCCACTAATCTAAACTTTTAATGATTAAAAACAGCACAACGATGATTAAGCGCAATGGAAGAGTCTACTACTATGATTGAAATATTGTTTTTTCATATTTTTTCTAAACTTTGATATTTTATTTATTGCAGGGTGAATATGAAATAAATTGAATTTATTTTAAAATCAGACTTCTACATAATTAAATAATAATTAAAAGAGGTCTTAAAACATTCTAAAACCACTGTAAATGCTAAAAACCTTGACTAAGTTGCTGCTAGAAACAGTGAAGGTTTTCTTAAAAACTACACCTGGGGTAGGCCAAGTCAGGCCTGGGGTGGGAAATCCATCCCTCCAGCAAAGAACCTCTGCCCCCAAAGATGCACAATAGTTATAAAATACCAATTAAGCTGCTCTAAATATGTTGAAAATACTGTCATTTCCCGGGGATTTGGAGACAGTGGTGCTTTATTTTGGGCCATAGGTGAGAGGTTCTTCTGATGAAAAAGCAAACTTGCCTACCCCCTGCACTACACCAACAGGGTCTTCAATGCCTTTTCCCACCTGAACTTCTCGAACCCGGCCACCGTCTTTTACCTTTTGGGAAATTTGACACAACCACACACTTGTGATTTCCACCCTTTGTTGCTGCTTCACCGACACAAGCATGAATGCACCCTCCCCACGACCGGGACCCGACACCTTCCCCTCTTTTCCAACCAACCTGAGACTAATAAAGGATTTTACTTCAACGAGACAAACAGTATATTGAGCATTATTAGCACAGTTGAAATATGTGGGAAAACTGTAGTTGTGAAACTCAAAAAGCACCTCTTGAAGGATTTAGCGACTCAGGTAGCCCTATGTACTATGACTATGTATTTTATGCTAATTGCCTTGTTACTCTGCCTTGTGTCTGTCTCAAAATTAGATAAATAGTTTGAGCTCATTAGCCACATGATATTTATGTTAGATTGGAAACCAGCCTAAAGAACTATTCTATACATATAAATATAAAACATTTTACTGTATTTCTTCATGCCTGCATATTGTTACCACCAGGTTTATGGGGGATTTTCCAAACGGATTCGAACATTTAAGCAATGGCAATCATAAACCAAAAATGGAGATCTAAATATACTGTACATGTGAAGAAGATGAACGGGAATACTGTAATGTTAAAATGCGTGTTGTTTAACTTGAACTTCACTGCACTGAACCTGGTATGAATGTGAAAAGCCTGCCAATAAAAACGGGCCTCGTACATAATGTATTTAACAGAAGGAAACCTATTGAGTATTATAAATTATAAATAAATATATGGTGTTTGCAAAATCTGGTAAAGTGGCTTATTTTATGACATGCGTGTTTTCTGAAGCATCAGTTTGTGACAGGATTTAACCTCTTATCCCCCGCCTTAACCGAGTGCATTTTCTCCAGTTCAGTTTTACCCCAATCTAAAAGCCTATAGGCAAGTCTAATGCCTCATTTGAAAGCTGATCTAAAAGTATCTTTTTCCTTGCGTTGTTGCTGTGTTGTCATTTTTGCCACCTTTTTATAGCTTTTTGTCACCCTTTTGTTGCTTTATTTGGGGGCTCTTTTTATTGTGTTTTTGACCCATTTTTGTCACTTTTTCATTTGTTTGATACTTTTGTCACTTTTTTGTTGCTTTTTTATCATTATTGTATTTTTGTCACTTTTTTATCCCATTTTTCTCACTTATTCATCGTTTTTTTTCTCACTTTTTCATAGGTTTTTTGTGTGTCATTTTTTGTGTTTTTGTTGTTTTTTTAATGTAATTTTTCAATTTTATTGTTGCATTTTCATCCTCGTATTCCTTGAGTTTTTTTATTTTTTCTCGCTATTTTTACGCTTTTTTTCAAGAAGCTTTTAGATTTGGGTAAAGCCAAACTGGAGAAAATGTGCTCGGTTCGGACGGGGGGCAAGAGGTTAATTTGTCTGTAGAATACATGCGGATGTTTGCTCCTCGTCCACTAGATGGCAGCATAACGCTTACGTAAAGAGAGAGAGATGTGATATGACTGGCGTGAAAGTGGACCAATCAGAGACCTGTCCGTTTTCACCACGAACCAATCACCATCTAGGATTTTCTGTTTGCGGAAATGGACAGACAACAAGCCACATGCAAGTTTTGGAGCCACGAGTTGTCAAAATATCACTCATTTAACTTTAATATGTCTATGAACTTTACTCACTAAACGTCCATATTTACTTTGTCAGTATGTTGTTACCCCATATGTTTTAGAACTCTCAACCATCGTGCCTTTACATAATCAATAAAGATCGGGGACTGTTTTTAAGATAATTTCGATGATTTCGTGCATTATGGACTCTCCAAAACATAAACGATCCCGCGGCTGCGAGAATGAAGCCTCGGGTGAAAGGGATCGAGAGGAGGGGAGAGGGCGAGAGTGGACGTGGTAAGTGATGCTTTCAGACATTGTAGTTTGTAATTACATGGTTATCATTGGGATCTACAGGCACACAGCGATATTATCAGTATTTGTATTAACCCAGCGCATTTTCTCCAGTTTAGCTGTACCCAAATCTAAAAGCTTCTTGACTGGAGCTTACAGTCTATAGGCCAGTGTAACGCCTCATTTGAAAGCTAAGACCGACAAAACTGGATCTTTTTCCTTGTATTGTTGTCACTATTTTGTTTTGTCACTTTTTTTGCTGCACTGTCATCACTTTTTGTCACATTTTTGTGCTTTTGTTGATTTTTGTTTGGCTTTTATATTGCGTTTCTGTCATATTTTTTGCTTCTATCTTGTTGAGTTTTAGTCACTTTTTTCTGCACTTTCATTGTTGTTTTTTGTCACTTTTTGGTTGCACCGTCATCGCTTTTTTGGTCACATTCTTGTTGATATTTTGTGGCTTTTTAATTGCGTTTTTGTCACATTTTTGCCACTTTTTTCAAGAAACCTTTAGATTTGGGTAATGCCAAACTGGAGATAATGTGCTCGGTTCAGGTGGGGGTTAAGAGGTTAAGGTATTTAGATCACTGTCACACACATATAAGGCCAAATGTGTAACTATGTAATCCATTGACGTTTCAGAGCTTGTGTTATGTCTATTGTTTTTTTCTGCCCTCAAGAGTATTATCATGCCAGTGCACAATGCTGCTCAATGGCTGGAGGAGTGTCTGCAGTCGATCCTGAACCAGGATTTCCCAGGGTCCATGGAGCTGTCCGTGTTTGATGATGCCAGCACTGTACGTGTCTTTGCATCTGCTGCTGCTTCTGCTTTTGATGTACTCAATGATACAGCTGTGGATTTAATCACATTTTTAGTAAATTGTGACTCAATTCAGGGTCTAAAATGATCAGCAGTGTTTATTTTTTTATTGACTGATGTATTACTCATCCTGTGGCACACTGGTTGGAGATGGGTGTGAGTGTGGACTAAAATGGAAACTATTTTGTGTTACATGGTGCTAGAGTGTATGTGTTCTTGAACCACTTTAAGTAAAGCATATTTATATGTTTCAATGTTTAAATAAAAAAGTTAACCTCTTAACCGCCTTTACCAAGTGCGTTTCTCCAGTTCAGTTTAACCCTTTAATCTAAAAGGTCACAGTCTATAGGCCAGCGTAATGCCTCATTTGAAAGCTAAGACCGACAAAACTAATTTAAACAGACCTTTTTCCTTGCGTTGTTGTCACTTTTTTGACATTTTGTTTCATCGCTTTTTGTCACTTTTCTGTTGATCTTTTGTGGCTTTTGAGTTGCATTTTCATATTCATCTGTAGGGTATACAAACTGGAGAAAGAAGTTAAAGAGGTTAAATCCATTTGAAAGTCAAGATTGATCAACATGAGGATTTATTTATTTTTTTGCCCTACTATTTTTAAATTATTTTATTACGTAAATACAGAAAATCCTGTTTTTGAACCAGGAAGTAATTATCAGCCCTTGTTCAAGTAAATCAAGAGTAAAGCAGATCAAGCTATATAAGCATATTTCTACACTTTTTAAAAACAAGTAAGTTTCATCTTGAAGAAAAGATGTGCAGCCTTCTGTAAACTTTCAGATTGTGATTTGGAAATAGTACTCCACACAACTTGTGACTTGTACTCCTTTCTTTTTAAGGATGGCTCCAGAAAAATGGTGGAGGACTGGAGAGAAAGGCTGGTGATGAAAGGCATCTCTCTTCAGATCTCTGGTCACAGTTCTGCTCAACCTAAAGGAGGTCAGAATAGAAGTATTATCATTTATAGAAGTTATAAAATATCTTTGAGCTAATTACTGCGAATCAGAAAAATGAACTGACCAAACTGATATGCAAATTGTGTTGATTGTTTTAAAATATTTACGTGTGCTAATAACATTTATTATTTTTTTGAAACTGCAGGCCCCACTGACTGACTC